>JAQGAR010000217.1:0-19498 GCA_034697865.1 Oribatida sp. | reverse complement strand
AAGGGAATAAACATTACACAAGCTTAACGTTAACGAAACAGTACCTTTTCTTAAGTTTTTATATGGATAATCATTTTGAAAAGGATTTAATATACAATCCTTGATTAACGTAATGCTTGGGTAATGTTTATTCCCTTACACATTCAACCAAATTATCTCGGATTTGTTACCAACCAAAATTCCAAACATTTAGTAATGTCTTTGAATAGCATTTGAAGAAAACTAATTTATTAAAGATATTCTAATATTTTCTTACAGTACGAGAAGTTTAATCGTTTTAATCAGTATATTTATTCACATTAAAATTTTATTCACATTTTTTTTGCAGGGATATCCAGAGGTTTAGCTCCCTACAGTCGAAAGTTTAAACACCCCCAGGATTTGAGCCATTGGTAATTTAAAATGGTTTTATTAAAAAATTAGTATTTTTCCTATTTTGCGCCTTTTATATACTCTCTAGACTCCCCCAGACATTCCAAACTCCTCTCGAGTCTAAAATTCAAACCACCTAATTTAGAAGCCCCGGAGATTGCCCATCACTGATCTTTAGTGGTATTTTTAAAGTCACATGTGATCAACTAATGCTTTTAAAAAAATAGAAAGCTTGTAGAATTAACCTTGTTATTTTCAAGTTAATAGATAAAAAACCGAATTCAACCGACTTTTTGCTCATCTCTTTTGAATACCTTATCAGATGAAAGTAAAAACCTGTAACTCCTTCGCAGCCGCTCAATGAGTACGTAGTGAATACTTTTTATTGGGAAGGGCTCAAAACTCTTTTTAAACTATATGTTTATGGACTAGAAGTGGCTGATGCAATAAAAACAAAACATTTCTGAGAAACGCAAGCGAATTGCTACGTACCAATTGAAGCATGCAAAGAAGTTTGACATTAAAAAAAAATCTGATTAAATTATAAGAAATGATAACAAGAAACTGTCTAGGCTCATAAAAAAGAGGTACCAAAATATCACCTTCATTGAAGGTCTCTCACAAAAGTTGTGAGAGTATAAAAGGTGGGCCCGATTCTATGTCAGGCATCAGATCGCAGAATCAAATTGTCATTTCTTCTTCAGTAAAGAAAACCACAAAACTTGACTAAAAATGAATTCCTTCGTAAGTTTTCTGTAATAATATAATTTTTATTGAAACTCAATGTTCTTGTATTGAAGGTATGCGCTGTTTTCGCCGCAATGGTCGCCTCTTCATTGGCGTCACCACTGATCGGCACCACTCTGATCGGAAGCAATTTGGGTCTTGGTCTCAATGGTCTTGGTCTGAACGGTCTGGGTCTTAATGGTCTTGGTCTGAACGGTATTGGCTTAAATGGTCTTGCCATAAACGGTCTTGGTTTAAATGGTCTGGGATACAACACTATTGGTCTCAACCGTGGATACAACACCATTGGTCTGAACCGAGGACTGATCGCTCCTACTTTGTTGAACAGCGGATACAACACCATTGGTCTTAACCGCGGTCTGATCGGTCCCTCATACGCACCTCTTGGTCTTGGTCTTAGGGCTAACTCACTTCTTTTGCCTCAACAACGAATTATTAGCTCTCCATTGATTAGCTCTGGCGGACTCATCTCCCCTTATGGCGGTCTCTCCAAGACTGTGCTCCTGAAGTAAACGGGTCTCAAAAGATATTCAAAATGTTAGTTCAATTGAAATGTTAATCGATTAACACTTTTCTCATTTTGTTAATTAACTTATATTCGCAAATAAATTGTTATTTTTGTTTACTGTGCAAAAAAACTCTTGCTTATTTTATTCAGCTTGGAAAGTATTGAATTTTAATTATAAGCTTGTAAAATTTTCAAGATGAATCGGTCTTGAAAAATGTTCTCGAATTTGGCCATATGGGGGTCAGCGTGACTCCAATAAGGCCAAGATACTTTTACGAGTTTAATGGCTGTGCAAAAATACATTATTATAGGGAGCAAATTTGTAATCCAAATAAATAACCTGGAACGTAATTCTTCAGAATTTGGACATCAGTGGGATCACCCAAATTATCATTTTTGCCTTGAAATAAGTACATATGTTTTGATTTGATTCTGGTAACAGGAAAGTCGGGGGAAGTCTTCTGTTTGTAATGAAATAGGTTTCCAGTGGTTCCGTAATCGTATTTTGCGAAACGGCCCGAGTTTATCAACTGTGCAAAATGCGCGCACACACGAGAGGATGTCGTATCTATTAAATTGCCATAATGAACTGGTAACCGCGACTATTTTTATGTAAATAATTGGTTCCATTTGAATTAATACATTGTATATGCTAGTCATTGATGGCCAGAACCTCGAACTTAGGGGTCCCATAAGTCCTTAACTCAGAGGGGAATTGGGAAAATAGGAAAGGAACCTTAAAAAGCAAATATAATTTTTTTACTTCACCCACCCCCACCCCCCTCTGACCATCAGTGATGCTAGTTTAAATCAATTTAATGAATTACCAAATCGGTATTAAGCGGATCGCCTCCAAAAATGAGCTTGCCGATTTCCACACAAAACAAAACCAAAACAAAATTACCACATATGAATGCACCAACAAATTCGGCCAAAGGGACACGAAGGCCTACCTCAGTTCCCGAATTGACCGATCTGTTATATAATTCATCTATTAATAAAGTGAAATCATTGCTATATCTTTGACCTAAATATTGGTTCGATTGGCGCCACCGCTTTGAACAAGCCTTTTGCATGACTGTAAAATGCTACCGGTGCTAATGCTATGAAAGGCCGAATACACCGCTCCAATTCTGGTTGAAGTGATAGCAATGCAAACATAATTGTATTTCCCATCGAATACCCGATATATGAAATAGATGCTAAATAATAATCACATAAAAATACCTGGTTAAAATAAAACCTCAAGATTAAAACAATGCATTAATACGTCTTTTTGTGGCCTTGAGCACATATCGAATTGTGGCGGTCAGGTCATAGACAATGAGTTCATTCAATGAGAACGACCAGTACTTTTTATCTGCAATTCAAAAATGTTTTGATAATGCTTATTTTTATCAAGATAAATATAGAATTGAACACATTTTGAAAATGCAAAGTTAACCTGCTGTAGTCATATTAGTGTGTTTATTGGAATATTGATTGCCCCTGCTGTTGGCCAGCCATACATCATAACCACAAGCGCTTAGAGTGAAGCCAAGAGTCGATGTTAGTCTGAAGTGACAGTCGTTGACAACAGTGTCATTATCTTCAGAATAGACACCTTTGCTATTGAGTCTTCCCTTTCGATTCTTGATGAAAGCTTCAGCTGAGTCGAGAAGACCATGCCACATTAATACTGGTTTAGGTTTCAAATTATTGGCTTTCATGTAAGGGTTGACAATTCGAAAAATGGTCAGAATATAGCCGTCATATGTACTGAAAGTATGTGTTTGTGAACTAAAGCCTCTCGAAGTCAAAAATGCCGGCTTTCAATGTGATTACAAATAGGTTATTTGAATCAGGTAAACCAATTATTTGAGTATTTAAAATAATTACCACATCTCGATAGATATCAGGGTCATCGCTAAATAATTTGCATTCTTTTTCTTTAATCTGAAGTATAAAAATCGAAAATATTATAAACAAGTTCATTTTTCAACTATAAATAATAAAATTATACTAGCTAAAAATTTTCAAACAAACCTAACAAAAAGCACCTGAAAATCATCTGGCATACAACCAATTTTATAGTGTTCGTTGTCTAAACTATTTTAATAATATTTCATTGATATTCAATCACTAATCAATGTATTTGATTGGAAATGATCTAGTTCTTCCCGCTAAGAACGAAAGGGGTCATTTTGAAATGTTTGGCTTGGTCCCGGCGAGTTTGTTCACATTTTTTATTTTAATGTGTAACATCTTGATAAATTTGATGAAAGTTTAAAAATTGATGTTTTATGTAGATTTCAAAGTCAATAGCTTAAGGTTTCTAAACTGTGTGGGGAATTCCGATACTTATTCAACAAACCTAATGATAAAATACGACCTTTAAAATCTGCTCACCTCTTTAAAAAGTGAATTCTATTTTGGTTTAAGGTCCGAAAACCAAGGTCATTCTCTAATATTTTTAGTATAAAAAGCATGAGTTCACAGATCAGATCAAACCCTAAAATATTTAGTCTTTTTTTGTTCAAAGAAAGTAAATTCCGAATAAAATGAAAGTTTTTGTGAGTTTTTAAAAAATTGAATTTATCCAGTTTAATTTTAATTTCTAATTTTGTAGATTTGCGCCGTCTTGGTCTCAATGTTGGCCACATTTTTGGTCGATGCTGTGCCTGTCATCGGTACAACTTTAATTGGAACTAATCTTGGTCTTGGACTGTCTCCTTATAACACGGTAGGACTGCCGGTGGGATATGGTTTGGGGTACAATGGCTTGGGATACAATGGCTTGGTGAACGGACCTTTAATTGCTACTGGAATAAGACGATACGGTAACTTAGGCGGTCTGTGGGGTACAGGAGGTCTCGTTTTGTAATCAACAAACAAAAACAGATGGAAAGCCGCCGAATGTTAGTTCAAAGTAAATGGCGATCGAATAACATATGATCTCAGATTCAATTGCTATTGACATTCTAAATTTAAAGGAAATAAACTTGTTCAATTTTCAAAAGTCTTATTTACTTGAACCTTAATTTTATGGAAGAACTTGTTAACTAAAGTTCTTGTAATAGAATATGGAAATAAATTTTTCAAAAATTCAATAAGTAATGATTATGTTTGCCACAATTTCTTTGACAAGATCATTTCTTAATGTCAAGTGATTTACCAGACAAGATAAAACTAATCTTTGTTTTCTAGTTATCTCTATTGAAACCATGGAATCAATGAAAGTATTTTTTGTTTGCAATATTTTTTGCAATTCTTCTAAACAAAAGAGCGAAAAAAATGACAAAAATTCTGTTCCTATTATCAATTGTGGGCTCTTTTAGTCTATCAAAGAGCGCTTCCATTGGAGGTGAGATAAACACATGACTGTCCTATTCCTTAATTTTATTTATGAATTTGAATCAAGCCGAAAAGGATGGGCTCAAACTGGAGATTAAGGTCCTTCAAAATCCCGAGCTTTTTGGAGGTGATATGATGGGTGTCGACAGATCAGGAATGGTTAGTACGCGTTGAAGGCTATCTTAATTGCAGTCATAATTACTTTAATTGATTAATATTTTATTTTAAAATAAACTTTAAATTAATAAATCATTAAATCAGGGATAGCCAAGGGTGTTAAGATTCGGCCTAGAGTCGAAAACAAACATATCCTTAGACCCCCCTAGAATCTCGTAGCTTGTCCATCCCTACATTAAATCATATGATTTTATATCATAGCTGACTAAACAATTCTAGCTATCAACTCTGGAAACATATTAATTGAAACTATTTTATTTTTTCAATTCATCAGGCGAATTATAATGCAATGCCTGATGTGAACAAACTGTGGCCAATAGGAACCATTCCATTTGTTATCGATGGAAATCTAGGTGAGATTTGAAACTCATATAACTAATTTAAACTCATATAACAAGTTGTTGTCTAACAGCTGCTCAAAGATCTTTGATAATGACGGCTATGGATCAGTACCACCAAAACACTTGCATTAGATTTGTTGAGAGGACAGACCAATATGATTATATACATATAAGCAAAGAAAATGGGTATAATTCTACTTGTACTAAGCAAGGTGTTACCTCAAGTTCCCCTGTTGGCGAAAAATCGGAAAAATTCCCCTGTACTTCGTAACTTAGTAACGTTCGAGAGAACCTCTAGCCCTTTGTTCCTCCCCTGATCCCCAAGGATTTTTGGCAAAATTTTGGAAAAATACCCCAGTCCACCATAAAATCCCTACTTAAGGATCCTTGCTCAAGTTAAAACAAGAACAATTGCCTGACATTGTATTGGTTTAACAACTTGCACATCTTCTAAACAGATATGTTGCTTAATCTATTATCACTTTTTTAGATGTTATTCGTTTGTTGGTAGAACTGGAGGGAAGCAATTGGTTTCTTTAGGAAATGGCTGTCATTCTATGGGAACTATTGTTCACGAGTTGGGACATGCAGTAGGGTTTTACCACGAACATCAACGATCAGACCGAGATGGATACATTGACATTTTCAAGCAAAATATTGCCAAAGGTCTGGACGACCAGTTCGATAAATTAAGTCCAGAAATGAACAAACTTTTGGTTGACTTTGATTTCAACTCTGTTATGCTTTACGGACCCTTGACTTTCAGCAAAGACGGAAAGTCTAAGACTATGGCCCCGAATGCAAAACACTCCTCTGAGGTTATGCGTGAGGTCTACCAGAAGTATGGTCTCAGCAAATCCGATATAAGCGCTATTCTGAAACTCTATCAGTGCTGAAAAATATTATTTTCAGTGAAAAAGTTATTAAAATATTTAAATGTTGTTTTAAACACATTTTTAACTCAAAGTTATTGTTAATAATTAATTCTTTATTTAACATAATTGTTATTTCGATTAAAATAATTAAATGTTTTGAATTTATGCCAAATGTGTTTATAAAGATAGTCTTTACAAGAAAAGTCTTATTCTTGCTTAAAGGCACATTTGAAGTGACCAAGCTGACATTTTATGTTTAGTCAACTCGAAGTCAACTCGAACTCACCTGATTTTTCCTCTTTTTCTCGGTTCAGGATGATTTTGAGGTTACCACCTCCACTTGGACATCTATCATTTAATTTCAATTATATTGTCATCATTAGAAATATAACCAAACACCTTTTATTTTATGCAGTGTGATTTATTTCCAAACTTTAATGTGTATTTAAATTTATTTAAAATTGAATCATCAATGTAAATTACTTTAATTAATTATTATTAATTCATTCAAATTTATTGCCAATTAAGACAAAAAAAATTAATATAACGACAGTTCTATGAAATCAAAAGACTGGAGAAAATTCAAAATTATTGAAATATGCAATCTTTGTTTGATAACTTTTTATTGAATTTATGGTCTCCCTCTCCCTCACTCGCAATGAGGAATAAATAATGTTGAGTTCAAATGAGATTAATTCCTAAACTTCACATTAAACTTAATCCAAAATAATGGTGAAGAGAAAGAATTAATACCATTTGAAATCCCTTTTATTCGACGCCAAAAATCACTCGTTAATAAGTTTTTATAAACGACTTACTTGAATTGAAAACATTGCCAGAACTTTCTCGTTCTAACCTTGAACAAAACTTATATTTCCCTATAAAACAAACGTTCAAAGCGTATTTTATTTGATTAGTTTTGTCTGTTTTTTCCTGTTTTGGTACAACTTTTCCGATTTTACCTTTTAATTAATCAAACTGTAGAAGTTATCAAGCAACTCTTCAAGCTTTAGCTGACTTTGGATTAATCAAAAAACTCGTAACTCTTTCGCAAAATTACATCAAATGAACTAATGTTGCGAATGAGTACCGATTTTACTGACAATCACTTGGACTGAATTCCCAATTTTGTTGCGATCACTGGACATACAAATGTTGCTTGTTAAATGTGTGAGTCGAAAGTGTCACTGTTTATAACTACAACTCAGAGGGGTTTACACAAAATCAAGTTTCATTATTTTCTAAAACTCATTCACATTATTTGTGAACTCCTTAAAGTGTAGTCATCCACAGTGAGAATTAAACAAGCTTGGTCCCACAGGTTTTAAGCTTGGCCGGTCAGCTGTTTAAAAGAAACATTTTTATTAACTATTTTTATGACAGAAAATTAAAATAAATTAATGAAAGATTTAATTGACTCAGACAGTTGGCCCCTTAGCTATCCCTATCAAATTTTGGTCAAATTTCATTGCTGTGTGGGTTTGGCTAATAAATTAATATCATGCTTGAATCAATTAATTGAATTATAGTCTGGAACTCAGTTTTCTTGATTCATATAATTTGATACTTGGCTATATTTTTACGAAAAATTATTAATTTTCTTAAACTTTGCGTTTTAAAAAAAAAGTTTAAAAATGTTAAGGACTTATCGTTTTTCACTTCAGTACTTACAGTCGAACTCCATTTAAGCAAACCTTTTGTTAAACACGAATAGAAAGCTGTACAATAATATACTGATATTAACATTTGCATTTATTACTCACATATTTAGATCACAACTATTTTTCAAACAATTAATAGATTTGTTAACAAAATTGATTGAATTGAACACTTTAAGAGTCACTTAGTAATTGAGACCAAGATAAAATGAACATACCTTTATATAAGTATTAAGACTGGACTTTGCGTACAAACATTTTGGTCGAGTGTCTAAAATATCCCAAAAACCGGTGGAAAACACCGTTTAAATAAGAGAATAAAATGAATTAAATATCGAAATAATTAAAAATTTAAATTTTATTATTTTATTAAATGAAACCCTATTTTTTAATCAGAGTTTTTTACGAGTTTTTGCAGATTAATAATTGCGGAAAAGTTTCTCTAAAATTAAATATGAATTTCCTTTATTTATAGGAAAAACTTCTCGAAATTCAAACGAATTTTAGTGCTTTTAATAAATATTATTTCAATGCTCTTAGAAAACGATAAGGTTTTTGATAAAACACTAAAATATTATTAAAACTTAAACTGATTTTCATTGATTGAAATTTCGGTATTCAAATATTTTCAAAAATACTATCAAATTATTTAAATTGAAGAATAATTTTAATAAAATAAATAAAATAATTAATTAATTAAAATTTGTATTTATTTAAAAAAAACGTTATCTAAAGTTTCCTCAAAAGTTTGAGGTTCAGTTTTAAAATGCTCTCAGAAATACAAATATTGAATAAATGAAAGTATAATTTACTCACAATTTGTCCTCCAATTCGATTACATTAAAGACAATCAAACAAAAGAGAAAAAAATGTTAGAAAACATTGTTTTTACATCAAAACTATTATTCAAATTGTTGTCTGTCTTTGAATTGAGTTAAGAACTTTGTTAAGAGTTGTCTTTGCGATGCATTTTAGGGAAAAACGACTCACAGATACGCTCGACGTAACTGAGACTTTACTTTCCATAATAAATAGTAGTCTTAACGAGGAAATGTTCATTTTTTCATTATTTTTGCACTAAATGTAAGCTATTATGGGAGTGCAAAATTAGCCATTATCAACAGGACCATTCTCACTCCCTCGAGTCCACCATCGCTTTATTTTTACTTCTTATTATCATATCTTACATGAGTGATCTGGACATTTTAACAAAGTCTCGGGTATTGAGAGTAATCAGAGATGCTCAAAAGAAATGCTGTACAAATCCAATTGTTTTAACAATCCTTTTGGACAGGGATGCCGAAGAGGGTATATCACAAATAAACAAAATTTTTGGGCTTGACCACACACCCCTCCTCTTGAGAGGAGAAATTTTGGGAAAAACACCAAGAGAAGCTCTGTGTTTTTCCAAAATGATTTTTAAAATACTCCTTATACCTCCTGAGTTTTGGATTTCTGGGACCCCCTGGGTTTGGCATCTCTGCCTTTTGAAGTTGATTTAAATAAACAATTATATAATATAATACAATATAATTTATATTGTACTCTAAGTTTACTTGAATACAATTTTTTGAATTTATTCAACTGGTTTTAGGCCCCAAATCATTGTTGTGTGCAACCCTGCTCAGTAATTGTCGAGAACAACAAGAATAACAAACTGTGGGAACCCTTAAACTATTAAAATATTAACTTATTTTAAAAAAGTTTAGATTTTATATCACTTTTTTCTCGTGGGTTTCAAAATGTTGCCAAAGATCTATTCAATTCACTGGACTTATTCACAATTTCAATGAATATCGAGTTACCCAGACGCTTTTGTTCAAATTATAAATATAAGGTATCACCGTGAAATATTTGATAGTCACTATATTTTCAAGAATAATGGATTTTTGATCAAGTTACCAATTATCAAGAATTTAAAAAAAACTTATTGTGCAATATTTTTCCAATCAATTGTAACATTCTATAAAACTACCATGATAAATTCATCGGTCAATTCAAATAATAAACAATTTGAAAATAAATGAATTTTATTTATGAGATTATAATTTAAATTCTTAACAAACAAATGCAAAAAAGTGAAAAACTGATAAAAATTTGTTTTTTTATACTTTAAATCAATTATTTTTGAAATTATCTGACCGTTCAGTTGTGGCGACTACTGGTGTGGCCAAAGTTATGGTTGTGCTTACTTGTTGTTCAGTAATGGGTTGAACTAATGCAATACTTTGATGAGGTCGCGCCAATTCTTCGACATTGCAGAACAAACTTCTTTTCTTCTCTACTTGGTTAATTATGATCATGTCATTCAATTGGTTGGAGGCAATCGTTGAGGTTTTATTCATGGGTTTAACGTATTCAATGATTATGTCATTGTTGAGCTCATTTTCATAGTTATTGGTGCTTGCTACATTACAGTTGGCCTCAGTTTGACTACTGGACCAATAAGTCTCCACTTTTTGTCTTTTACTAGATCATAAAATTTATCAAACTTTATTTAGCATACTTAACTTCTTTTCATTTAATACCTGGACACATAACTTTTAATGTATTCATTTATATTGATAGGTTCTTGCTCATATTTATTTGAATCGATAAATTCTAAAAGAATGTATAACTAAAATAATGAACATATATTTAATTAATTAATAAAGTTACCTTTTTTTATTTGTTGAATTTGATTTTCATTGATACAAGGACCGGTGGGCAACATCACTAACTGTTTCTTTAATTTATTAACTTCATAACCACCAAAGGAACTTGGACTATTGAAAAATTGAATAATATTTAATTCGTTACATTTTGGGAAATTTCATTAATTTTATAGAAATTTTTGCATGTTACTCATAGATATTTAATTATCCAAGACTCAATTTTAAACAGGGCTCCAAAGATTTTAGATTTCAAAGGGAATAAAAAGGCAATTTTTGCTAGAAATCAGGGGTAATGAATCGAAGGGAGATTGCCATTTCTTGATATTTTCCCGGCTAAGGAAATTTTTGAAATTCCTCTTGGCGATCTTTGATTTTGATATTAGTAAACAAAACTAATATAAAAATGGTTAAATTGAAATAATTGGAAATACAAACCTTTCAGTAACAGCTCGTTGTAAGTAATGTCTTTTTGTCTCCACAGACAAACTGTTCCACTAAAACAAAGTTTATTTAGTCAATCACATTTAGTCAATCACAGATCATATTTATGTAAGGGATGGCCATCAGGTCAAAAACTTACTGGAGTCAAAAATAGACATTTCCTGTTCAAATGTGAAACGAATTCAAAAAAAACTGGTCAAATTCGCAATTTGAACAGGGTTTAATCATAATTAATGCTCATTTAGAATAATTATTATACTTTAATTCTAAAAGAAGCGACTGTCCCAATAAAACTGTGAGACTGGCCATACCTGATTGATTATTAAAACACATACCATTAGTTTAAGTTTCTGTTCGATATCTAGCTCTTCAGTTGGTGAGAGGCAAGTTGTAGTCCTGTCTTTATATAGTATCTTAGACTTAGTCTCATTAGAAAATATGAGATATGCCTTCACTGCCCTGTTCATTTGCCAAGTGCTCAATTGATTCGAGTTAATTTGTTTATAAGAACTGCTACTTTTTTTAACGGGCTCAGTTTGTGTAGACACACAATTGGTTTGTTTGGCGTAATTGAAATTCGCATTAGTTGTCTGTCCGGTGTTCTGAAAGTTGTGATTTTGACCAAGGCACATGTAATTATTCCCTTGCACTTGGTTTAGGCCAATCATATGGCTTTCACGTGAGCCGGATATCTTTTCATGTGAGTAATTCTTTGAGAGTAATTGCTTCATAAGAGGACTTTTATCTTGGTTGTAGGAGGGGCTCAATGAGTTAATAGCATAGGTGGGTTCCGATTGCACAGACAATTGTGAATACGAAACATTGCTATTCCTTATATTTGATCCGTTAATTGAATCATTTTTGGGATTATTATCGTTACTAATAAAGTAATTGAATTCTTGTTGCAAACAATTTTGAGGTAATGGGAGACCACTTCCATTAGTTTTGTTTAAATCTTTGTTGGTGTATTTGAATTGACCCTTGTCAATTTCTCTAGTCATATCTGGTTGACAAATAATTACTGGCTGAGATGTAGAACTGCCCACCGTCGCACTTCCTCCAGGGCCGTTCATATGGCTCATATCTACTGGCCATAGAGGGATCGGTCTGTAGACCAATGATTGTTGAATCGAGCTTGATATTTGTTGCGACATTGTAAGCCTTTTATTTAATTCAAAAGATAAGCATTCCATTATTTCAACATACAAATAAAGTTTCTTGGCAATACAATAAAAGCTTTGACAATCAATCTATAAAGCATAGATGTCTAAGCTCGGCCGGCTCAAGGGGGATACAGGGGAATTTTCAGAAACCCCCCTTGGACTTCTATGCTATAGAGTAAATTTATTGAAAGAATTTGTATGTTTTCGACTTTCATTCACAAAAGTTTTTGCTTAAAAAATTGAATAATAATTATTATCATTGTTAACCAGGCATCGTCAAGCTTTTCGATTTGAGAGGGGATAAAAAGAAAATTTTCTGAAAAACCTAACAAAAAAATACCAAAAATTTGGGGGAAAACGTGCTCATGGAGGATTTTTCGCTATTTTCTCTGATTATCCCCCTTCCAGTTGTCGATACATATTGTTAACTAAAACATCTTCGCTGGGAAGCGCAAGACATCACGGGAAGGGTTTTTAAGGAAAAATTTTCAGAGGATCCTGACCAACAAAATACAGAAAGGTTTCGGCCTTGTGCCCCTTGAGCATACATTATTGCTCGATTAATCTTGAGTACTGCGTGATTAAAAGTAATGAGATGAAAATTATTGTTTTAATGTACTCCACATTCTTTCCTAGAGCATCTAACAAACCTCTGAGCATAAATGAGCTAGCTTAATAATAAATAATTAAAGTAAATAAAAACTTGATCCTAAATAATTTTAAAAAAGACTTACCATTGTTTGGGAATCCATGCTTTCAGTGTTGCTGGCTTTTCATCATTCTTCTTAAGAACTTCGGTTCCAGTGCTGTTAACTGTGTTCTGCTTGTTATCATTTGCAGCAACATAATACTCCTGGCCATTCTTGACAAATTTCATCTTCAATGATGATGATATATCGTTCACTTAATAAGTGTTGAAAGTGAAGAATAAGACGAACTAGTTCAAAAATCAATTACCTTCGGCTTCCTCTTCGGTTTTAGTAGTGGAGCTCACGATAGTCTCCATCCAAGTTTTTAATACAAATTTTCAGAGATAATTATAAAAATTGGCTTATCTTGTTTGTGTGAAACTCCTTCTCATCTTTCCATTCAATATGTAATTCGCCTCGGTTAAAAAGACAAAAATTGGTAATTACCATGGTAAATTTGCGTAATAGGTGTTTTACTAAATTACTATTTCCTCTAAATTATTTAAATCTTCGAAAAACATTTTGAGGAAAGAAATTATTTAAAATTCATATTTGAATCTTTTATTAAGATATTATAGATGAAGTAATTTTCAAATCAAAATTACTTGGAGAACCTTCGTTTCTATTACCATTAATTAATAGATTATCTAGTAATTTACCAATTTGTTTTAGTTGTTAAAATCTTATATCTTACTTATACAAATTCTAATAATAAAAGGCAACAATTTAATTGAATTGAAACTTAAGTTATGAGCTAAATTTAAGTTATTAAAACATTGATGATCCACATGGTACTATTACTATGGTAGATTTTTGCTTTTACCTCTTCTAGACCTATACCTCCTCTAGGTCTATGGTTATATATTCCAGAAATAAATTAATTGACTTAAATTTCTAGAACAGTTAGTTTGTCATACAATGTCTTGGTGTTGCATATTTAAGCAAGTTAAATGAAATCAAAATGAGACAGCAATTAATATTACAAAACTGTAAATCAAAATATCTCTCGATTATCGATGGCTTTGATTCTTGTAACAAATAAATGAATGCAAACAACAATTGAATTAATATTTAATTACATTTTGACTTTAGTTTCGGTTTTAAAAATGTCAAACGAAACTCAAAGTGAAGAAGTTATCAATCAATCCGTTTTGGGAGATGTAGACCCAATAGAGGAACAGATAGTAGAAGAGGCAATCGTTGCCATTGCTGACGAGGAACAGATTAGACAGATGTTGGGCCTCACAATGGCTATGGTTTATCTTCTTGAGCGTTGTTACGATAGTGATAATCGGCCCTTCTTTAGTATACAACACATCCCCTTTACCGCTGAAGTGGTCCAAGAGTTGACTCAATTCAAAGTCCAGTTATATTTGATTGTCATCGACCGGACCAACAGTTTTGTCTCATTGAAAGACAGTCAACAATTCAGTGATTATGTCTCAGCTCTGGAAGAGATTTGGTGTAAATTTGAGAACAGTTCCAATGAAGAGACAGGGGATGAGTCCTATGAGTTGAATGATGTCTTCCAAGAGATGACATTTCACGAGAAGAATTTCCGTCAGTTCCTGAATCAGACTCTTTCGGCTCAAAGAGCTATTGAATTGATTTGTTCCGATTGTGAGAAACAATCCGTAGATTTTAAGGACATCTTTGGTGCAGATATACTTCAGAGAAGTTTGCGTAATGTCAATGATTACTACACTGAAATCGCCGATAGGCTGTCCTCCAGAGTTGACCGCTTGAAACAAATCTCTGAAGAAAAAGATTAGATCCTATTTATTGAATTCAATTTAAAAAACTTTTTATTCTGTATTTAAGAATTAAGAATTTGTTCTAATAAAACATTTAAATTGTTAGCTTGGTTGTTTTCATCACTAAATGCATATTTTATTTATTAAGTGGTAAGTCTTTATTGATTGGTCTTTTCAATTATATCATCAGTGTTGGTTTTGTTAACAAATTTTAATAAATAATAATCAGGAAATATTAAAGCTTAATTATGAAGTTTATGCTTGTAAATATTGAAAATTATGATAATGTTTGACCAAGATCATCAATCAGATGAACCTGACCCAAATCATATTCATTAGATTTGTTTTTTCTCTCTTAATTCATATAATTTACTTAAAAACCACTCATTATTTTTATATAAATTACTGCATTTCCTCACATTTCTATTGGTTTTTATTTAAAAATTAGGTTCTTGACAAATAATCTGGAATAATTAAGTGTTGACAACTTTATAAAAACTATATAGGCAATCATAATTTCCTTGTTTCATTTGAAGACTGTCTCATTACATCTATTTTCTCAGAATTTTTTCCCAAGAAAAATTAAAAATAAGTTAAAAATTCTCAAATAATTACTCAATTATTATCTATTATTTTTGAATTTTTCGAAAATCATGTCGAATTATGTGAGGGATCAGTTTCAGAGTTTTATAAAATTTTTATTTATATCTGATTGGTAATAATTATTTATTTTATTCTTTGCCTTATTTATACGCAATCCTGCCATTAAACAATGCGTACTAGATAGTTTTCTTCCAATTTCACGATATTAAGTTTTCATTACTCATTCTTGTTAAACATTTCCATAAAGTTGTGTATGATATTTGCAAATTGCAATACAAAGCCTTGATCAATTATTTAATCAGCAAATAAATCTAAGCCAAAGTTATTTAAATTGAGGGCTTATTTTTATCATTATATGATTATCTTGGTGAATATCTAGATTAATATTTGCTGAAATTCCTTAAATTAGATTATCTGATAAACAATAAATTAAATTCATATCTAATATCAGAGAAGTGCAACAATTCAACTCATTATCAAATTCTTCTTAGGCTTGCAAACCATGAAATCTGATTATATTAATAGAAGCAGGGGCTACCAAGGGGGATTTTCAGAAAATCACTCTGATAGCCAAGCGATGTGGTGAATGTTTTTGGGGCTTTTTCGCTTCAAAAAAAATTCCCTAGATCTCCTTAAGCTAGATAAAATAGCCCCTAGAAAATAACCCTCTGAGATCACTTTGTAACCCCTGCAATACAATTAAACTTGCTCATCATTGATAAATAGAAGAAAAATAAACCAGTGTTTACTGATTTAATTGGACTTATTCAATTTTGAAAACTTTTGCACTGATTCTAAATGACAGACATTTTATTTAAATAATTAAATGACAGAGAAATAATTTAGCGATTAATCTCTGATTGAATATTCAAAATTATTAAATAGATTACTTGAATCAGGGGTAGCCAAGGAGGTAGACCCTTTACCACCCAGAATCGAAAAATCCTGAAATACCCCGTAAAAATCGAAGCGCCGGGGAACAAACGCCGTCGCGCGAAATGCGGCCGCCATTTTTTCCGCCATAGACCGCCATTTTTCGGCCAATTTTGTTCGTTATTTTCGATAATTTCGCCGAAAAAACCGGATTTATACTGAATTAACGTCAATTTAAACTAGATTTAAGCGTTTAAACTGGTTTAAACCCGTATTTCGGTCATTTTCGGGGCCATGACACTAACGGCCTAGACCCTCCTACAAAATCAACAACAACTTTCGCAATACTACCCCCTAGACCCCTCCCTAGAGCCTCAGAGCTTGGTTAGCCCTGACTTAAATTGAGCCCAATACTGTTCGAAAATTAATTCTATACTTGCAAAAATAACAATTGTCTGCTAATTATCATTGAATAATTAAAAGTTTTTAGCAAACAATCATTCATTTATTATCGTATCTGATATCTAATGATATCTAACTCTTTGTTTGTTTCACAATCGGCCACATATTTGGGAAATCTCTACTATACGGTCAAAATATGGCCCAAGGTTGATTCTGTTTGACAGGATTATCATAACTGTGAGCCCACATCACAGCATCAGATTATATCTCAATATTTATCAGCCTTTAGATAAAGGAAATCACATTTATTTGAAAACAGAAGCAATTAATTCAAAAGCGATGAAAGAAAAACTTTAAAATTATGTCAATGTATAAAATATTTATGAATTTTATATTTTATTAAATCAACTTCGTCGTTTGAATCTTAATCAAAAAATGTTCGTTCATTTGTTAACAGTTCTCAAAGTCTTCAAAATAATATATTAGTGATTATTGAATCAAAATCTCATCAATTTTTTAGAAAACGTCGATCTTTTCTCTATATTCATATGATTTTAATCATTAAACTATAGAATCTATAGATAATACATTAAACATTAAATCAGACGAAGAAAGTTTTATTTTCAAATTGTTAGGCTTGTGGGTTGTGTTAAATGGTTTTCTTTGAGAGACGACAGTTTTGAGTTTTCCAAATTACAGATAATGTCTATACAGTAGTTATAAACCGATGTTTAGTTCTCTGGCTCTATGGTTTAGGCTTTGAGAAGCACACTCAAAATGTTGCAGGATTCAATAACATGTGTTTTCTAGCTAGCTAAGTTGAGTGACTTTTTAATAGGTTTGTTATTTCATCTATTTGAATAGTTCAAATCAAACCCATGAACCTTTCAATCTTTGCTTTAAAACTTGTGTTTTAAACACTAATTTTGATTTGGAAATACAAGTGTTTTGCTAGATTACATGATCGGGGCTTCAATTTTGGTTCTTAATTGGGCTGAAATATTGAGCTGGCTTTTAAAAAGACTACTCTACTAGTTGAACTGCTGTCCTAAAAATTGTGAGGTATAGTTAACTGAATTTCAAAAACAATTTAATAACTATTCAATTCTCAGAACAACCGAAACAATGTTTATTAAAATAACATTATTGCTATCACTTTTCACCCTTTGCTTTGCCGAGAATGACAGCAACTCAACCGATCTTGGCGTAGAAATGTTTGGTTATGCTGGCAACCCAGCAAATACACTGCTGGAAAGAGCTTGTTCAGCAATGTTCATAAATGATTGTGAGCTAACCCTGGATACCTGTAAAAATCGCAATCGTAAGCAAAGGAATATTTGTCTGAAGAACAAAATCGGTGAAATGTTGAACAAGTCGTGCAAATGCTGTTTCGAAAACGAGGAGCTCAACAAGAAGTGCTCACAAACTATGTGGGAGTGCATTGAGTCCAGCGCTGATGACATTGAAGTTATGCGTTGCACTTATCCTCTCGAATACAATCCTTATTTCAATTGTAACTTCAATCTGAAATCACCGCGAAGACCTAAGCAATTCTGATCAAGTTGATTAGTTTATTGATTTAATCAAAATTTTATGACTAATTAAAATGATTAAGAAACAAATAAAATCTAATGTCAAATGTAAAAAAAATGTTTATAATTTCCTTATTTTTCACAACACAATAATTAATAGTTTAGTTTATGCCAGGGATGTCGGGAGAATAGCTCAAATACCCCCTAATTTTCCAGCCCCGCCCTAAATTTTGGTAGAAATTAGGCATCCCCTTGAGTTAATTTTTTTTAACTGAATTTCTTGAACCCCCTACATTAGTTTTGGGGTCCGTCGGCATCCCTGGTTTATGCATTAATGATTGCATTTGAAATACCGCCCATGCTTGTTTAGAAATCATAACTTTCAAGCAATCCACGAAGTAGTCTGTTTTTAACTGGATTTGTCCTCAGATTTTGAGAACTTTGGTTTCACTTTAATAATAATAAAATCGTGTTTGATATCAGATTTATGTGTTCTTATCAGAAATTAACATTCAAGAATTGCTCGCTTGGTAATTTGTCAATGGATTAAGATTTGATTGATTATTAAATTATTATTACAAAACTGAGGGAATGTTTAGTTTTTCTCAACTCTTATCTCAAAATTAATCCCAAATAAAGTACTTTTAACCAAAATAAAATCAATAAAATTTCGCATTAGTTGCAGAGGTGACCATACCCCCTTTGTCAACCCTGCATTAATTGTAATGCAACAACAAGTGGTGTATAACTAATTCCAAACTTTTAGTTACAATTATAGAAACATTATATTTATATTATATTTATATTTATATTATATATATATATCATTATATTATATATATATATCATTATATTATACAATGAAAATATTCTCAAATGGTTTGGTATTATATGATTAAAACGTCGATTTGTAACATAGCATCCATGTAAAAGAAAATAGTAGTGAAAGTTTACTTGGTGATAGAGTAATATTTGTTTCCTGATTATTTAACAAGTTCAATATTAGTTACAATGAACGAATGAATTGAACATTAATTAAGTGATCGATAATCTCATTTCGTTGGACATTAACTGAGAAAGTTATGTTTTAATTAACAAATTTACTCGAATCGCAATAATTACTGTTTTATAAACATTTAAGAGTCAATGAATTTATTTAAAAATGAAATTATTGTTTATAGCCTTTTCTTATTGGATATAATAGTTTCAAAACATGGTTTGATAGTTAACTTACAACTTTGTTAGTCCTCAGTGATGCGGAGACCTCTCGACCTCAGGGGGGGGTCCCAAAAAAAATTTTCTCAGGGGGGGTATAGGGGAGGGTCTTGCGCAATTTTTTAAACCTCGACAGATCTAGTATCTGTCCATAGACGTAA
>JAQGAR010000216.1:0-19526 GCA_034697865.1 Oribatida sp. | reverse complement strand
AAATATCTATTGTGTTAATCTGAATATCTTTGTTAATTAACTGGTGAACTGCCCTAAAGCCAAAGCCGAAGTGTCATTTGTGTTGTGAATAATTAATTTGTAGTTTCCGTCAACTCAACCGACTGTGACTTTACTGACTATTTAGCGACACTTCTCTTGGTTTCTATTGTAGTTTTAAACACTATTTACAGAATATTATTGAAACAAATGTTTCGTCGAATAGTATTTGCAATTATTGACAAATTTTATTAACTCTAAACAACAAATTATTCAAACAATTATATTAATTACAAGACTGTCAATAGGTTTGTCAATCGATTGCCAAAAATATCACTTAAGTAATGAATGAAAAGTTGATGGCTCATAATTTGCAATAAAAGAGATTCAGAATCGCATTCATTCGATATTTTTGTGAATATTTATTATTCAAAATAGACTTAATTTGGTTTTGAATAATAGAGTGCAGACAAAAGCCATCAGACAATTAGTTTGAATGCCTTTCGTATAGCAATAAAGCGACCGAATTCTCATTTCCTGCTCTTCTCTATTGCTGTGATTTTGGCAAAAGAGTCGCATTTACTCTGTTTTAGTTATGAATCCAAATTGTAAGCATAAAAATTGTTGGGTATATGCAGTGCGACACAAATAAAAACTTTTGGTTACACTCGACTGATAATGTGTTTCCCTTTTCTGTTCTCTCAGACCTCAACCTTTGGTGAGAGCTAAACACAGAAGGGATGCTAAGAGGGATGGAATTCCACAGTTTCTCTCTCCCATATCGGAGACAACTTGTGGTCAAAACGATAGCCATTTTCTGAATAGAGAAGACACCAATCGATGAATCTGCAGAACTTATCGCTATTTGTGATGAAAATTGCATTTGATTTCTGATGCGTTAAATTATTATCAATTTTACAGATCTTTTATGTCGTGAATCAAAAGTCGAATTGTGAACAAAGACTTTCGTAGTTTATTGTGTCGGCGCTTATAATAAGTTTACAACTGTTGTAACGATTGTGTTCACTAACAAATAGACCTGTCATTGAACGCACTGACCACTAGATTATAATAGAGCTAACGATCCCCACGAGTTCTCTTCTCTATCCCTTCTTCTAAACCAAAATCACAAACCCTTTGATAGAAACGAGTGAACGACTATCTAATGTTCAATGAGTGGAAACATTTGCAATACTGAGAGAACCAATAGTTAGTTGTAATACCGCTAATTGATGTGCTCTACCATTGATGACACCAATGGATGAGTGATGCGAACGATGAACAAATTGAAAAGAAGGGCTCATATCTGGAACCACTTTGAAAAGTGCTGATTCTGTCCCACTTTATATTTGTAAATGAGAGACTTAGAATTTAGTGGTCGGCTCTGCACTACATTTGTGCCGCTCTTCTGATTCTGAATTTTAAGTATTGAATATTGGATGCAATATATGGCATAATATTATAATATTTCGCTCAGTCCTCACATCTGCCACATTATAAGCGTTATGAACGTCATCGAATCATATGAACAAATCTGCTAAATAACAGTCTTAACCCAGTGCTGTCTCACTTTGCCTTCGATTCACCATGACGTTCTCTCTCTCTCTCTCTCTCTCTCTCTCTCTCTCTCTCTCTCTCTCTCTCTCTCTCTCTCTCCATCCCTCTCCTAATTCACACTCAGATTGTATTCAATTTCTATTATTCATTGGATATGAATTCATTTTGGAAGTCGTGCTTTTCGTGATTTAAAAAGAGCGCACATACAGTGAACTGTAGTGTTGCACTACCAGAGCTACTATCAACCACTACAAGTCTGTGCAAACCATAGTGTGTTAGCCTAAGAGTGATGTGTAAATGTATATTTGGTTCTAAATCGTGCGGTTATGTGGTTTGCCTCCCCTTTATATATGCATACATTTCAGGCTATTTTGATTAATATTTTGCGCTAAAGGGAGTCCCCATTCATAATATGGGTTCTCCAAAGGGGGAACATTCAAAGAGAGAAAGAGAAGACGAGCGCTTATATTATATATCAGAGGTTTGCAGAGAGTGATAATGTCTGAGTCAGTTATGCATAATTTTGGCTCAAATAAAACCAGAACCAAAAGCATCGCCAACACATCAAACAATTGCATTATTATTATCGTGTCTTCAAAACCATTTTCATTGAATTAAAAGTCGGTCAAAGCTTTCCGTTTAAATCCAATAATAAAATCTTTACTTTTATTTATGTATTTCTCGCTTTTAATTCATTTTATTTATTCATTAACTTGTTTTCACCAAAAAGATTCAGTGAGACTAACAAGGAATTCAATTTTAATTATCCATTATTTTTACTTTTGATTTTATTTGTTTTTAATTCACATTTCTGTGAATTTATTGAAAACCATAAGTTTGATTGAAATTGCAATGAATGTAAAAAATTGTTTCAATGTAAAAGAATAAGCATGATACATTACTATGGTATTAGCGCAGAATTGTGTGCAGTGTGAATTCTGTGCAATTGTTTACAATAGTGAGCGATACCGTAATGATGAGTAGTGTTGATCAGAGTATTGTCTGACGTGTGCACTATTTAAGGCGGTGTTCATGCGTTGCGTTGGGTTCTAAATATTGCAATTGGATTGAAAGCTAGCGCTGGAAGTGCTCGGAGTCATGCCCTGATTGCCTGGAGGCCACGACCGCTGGTGACTGCCATTATAACCGCTAATATGATTCTTGAACTCAGTGCGACAGACACTGTATTCCCTCTCAACTGTATTGAGAAATATTGAACACAACTTTTAATGCCATCCAAATATTGTCGCCATGACTACCATCAGTGTCATAGTTCATCGCCGACTGTTCTGGTAGTGCGGCGACCATTCGCTGCATGTCTGCCCTTAGATCGCACCTCCTATCCCAAAGATCAGGGCGTCTCTTTTCACGCGTCGCCTCTATATTGAGAGCTGTATTGCAATCATACCATTAATACTGACCGTAATATTGTTGGCAGTGATAGCGAAAGAGCACAACAATAAAATCAGTACTTTTTGCGCAAATTCTTCGACTGTTTAACACTATTTGTTTGGTAAACCAAAACTTTTATTCACTTTTTCTTATCGGAGGCCAACTGACCGTCGATTGTCATTCAAGTGAAGCCTTTGCTCTAAAGTAGTTATAGTATGTGATGTGCTGTCATTGAGTGTCTTAACAGAGAACTATCGGCCGATGTGTTGAGACCAGTGTCTGACAATGTCAAGAATGTCTTGTAGTGTCTGCGCATTCTTCAGTTACGGGACTTTTAACAAAGTTTGTTGGTATGCGTCCAACGTTTGCAACATAACAACATCAACAACAAGTTAGTGGGAGCACAACCATCATAAGAGCACAACCGACTGAGCAGACCTAAACTAACTTAACCTTGGGATCATCATTTAGCAGAGGGGAGTTGACGATACCAGTCCTTACAACCAGAGAACTGCCACTTCTCATCACAAGCCAGTCGTGTCTCAACTATTCGCTCTTCAGTGCACTCAATGCACACATTTCTCAGACTATTAACAAGTTTTCGACAAAAAATATTTTTCCAAAACTATTTTTAAAGAAGTTTTTGTTCGTTTTGAATGTTTTCTTATATTTTGTTTAATATATTTTGATATTAATTGAAAGTAATATTAAATTTTTGTTTAATAAAATGTCAACGAATTTAATCAATTGAACAAAAAGTCATTTTAGACAATGTTTTGGACGTTAATCACAAAACAACTAAAATGTGAATCTTTTCGATGTATTTTAAGTTTTCAAAAATGTTGTCTTCGATGAAGTGATTGTCAGCCAAAGAGCACAACACTCGACACAACCTCTCATTTACTGTTTATATTGTCATCAAAAATCATAAACCATTCCATATATCAGTCACTCTATTATGGCATTAGTGGCCGTCAGCTCATGGCGTGGAGAACCACACTCGGGTCCAGTCGATAGTGAGCTTCACAGTAATTCCACGGCCAACGGTCCTCCCGCACAGCCATCGACGCCGTCGGGCGCCGACAAAAATGCTCAACACATTGAGTGTGTAGTTTGTGGTGATAAGAGTAGTGGCAAACATTACGGACAGTTCACTTGCGAGGGCTGCAAATCATTCTTCAAACGCAGTGTTCGCCGGAACCTGACCTACACGTGTCGGGGAAATAGGAACTGTCCCATTGATCAGCACCATCGCAACCAATGTCAGTTCTGCCGATTAAAAAAGTGCCTCAAAATGGGAATGCGTAGAGAAGGTAATTATTGCCCAGGTCAGACAATTCCAATATACAAGTCCTTAGGACTTTCACTGCATGACTCGTCTTATTTGAAAATCACATTTAATTCGTGATTCGTCTGAAAAGCATTAAATCATTTAATTATTCAGATCTGTGATAGTCTTTGTCTATTTAGTGGCAAATCTAAGCGAAGGTCGGACTCAAAACTGTTTGCTATTTCTTTATAAATATTTAAGAGATTTTGAATAATAAATGCCATTTCATGTGATGTTCTCTTTTCATGCCTTTCGGTTTTGAATTTATTTTCTCCAATATTCAGATTATATGATTTGATTTAAATATTTATTTAAAGTATTTTATTATAAAATAAGTTCACACAAAATAACTCTCAATGTATGCATGGATTCGATATGAATTCCTATCGATAACACCTATTCCCTGATTAGTTCCCAATCAAGTGTTTGCAAAAGCAGTTGCACTCTATTACTGACTATTAGACCCATTACTGACTTTAGACTCCACTACGAGTCGGGCTTTAGTTTAAGCCATTAGTCAACTGACAGATAAGTTAATATGGATTGTATTGAATCCAAGGTTCTTCTGATCTATACTATCACTGAAAAACTCTACGACAGTATAATTCAGTATTAATATAAACAGACGCTCAACAAAATACAGTCGATTGCATGTCTTGTTTGGTCGTTGTATTGGGTCTTAACTATGTTTATCGTGAGGTTCCCTCAGATTAGATGAGCGGCGACTGCGCTCATATACCAACCTCTTCTTTCCTTCGATATGTATTTTCTCTTTATTTTTATTTCATGGCTTATAAAATAGATTTTTGCCCAAAACCACATTTGGCGCGCATGGCTTCGGTAAATCTCTTTATACCGAAAACCTAAAAACTTTTCAACACAATATTATTGGAGTTTTTCATCTTTTTCTTTTCGATTCTCGTTTATCGGCTCTTAATAATAATAGTGTTTAAGTATTGCAAAACTAGACTACAGCCCAAATTTGACTTAACTTTACAGCGAAATACAATTTCTACAAATTTTTTCATTCACTTTAAATAACTAAAAATCTATATATTTTTCTATGAGTTTGTCTGAGAGCCAAAAATATGAATGAAATAAAAAGATTTGTAAAACTTCTGAAAACATTATCAAACAATTAAGTGTAGAGTCAAACTAATGGACCGCTTTATTTGTCCCATAAATATATGATATGAATTGTTTTATGTGCTGTTTGTGAAGAGAGTGACCGATAATAATGTGGTGGAGAGATCTCTAGTAGTGAGCACTTCTAGTAGTGAACGGTTTGGTAAATGCTTTAATAAATTCTTAGTTGTCGTCAAATCATATTTTATAGTTCGTTAAGTTCTCCTCTATTCTCGTCTATAATATAATAAAGTCCTAATGTATTTGATGTCTGAGCGGTAATACCGTAATGTTGTTATCCAGTCATGCCTTTACCGCTTCTCCACTTCCGAGACTGTGATCGTAGGAACGAATCAATAAATAATCTAAGACTCGGGTTCTTTCCTTTAGCGGTACAACGCGGTCGCGTACCCCCAAACCACGGTCACGCACTGCCCGGACAAATGGGCGCAGCCCTCACCAATGGCGACACACTTAACGGACATTCATATCTATCAAGTTTTATATCGCTTTTGTTAAGAGCAGAACCATATCCGCCGTCGCGCTATTCGCAATGTATGCAACCGAACAATATTATGGGAATCGACAATATGTGTGAACTCGCGGCCAGACTTCTGTTCAGTGCAGTCGAGTGGGCCAGAAATATACCATTCTTTCCGGACCTTCAGGTGACTGACCAGGTCGCCCTTCTTAGACTTGTGTGGAGTGAACTCTTTGTGTTGAATGCTTCCCAATGTTCGATGCCATTACATGTCGCACCACTTCTGGCCGCCGCCGGTCTTCACGCCAGGTAGTCACTTGAGTCCTACGCAATTTCATAATTATAAATGATTCTTCTATTTCAGTCCAATGGCTGCGGATCGGGTGGTGGCCTTCATGGATCACATTCGCATTTTTCAGGTTAACTCAAATATCCATTTATTTCTTTTCAAACATTTGTTTGATTTTTGAGAATTTAAATCGAGTTTAGTTTAAAATTGGCGCAAAAATAAATCATTAGCTCTCAAAATATAAACAAGTTCAGTTTGTAAGTGTTAATCAATTTTTAATTAATTTAATTCGTTTAAAATATGCCAAAAACTAATCTCAATTTTTTATAAATTCTCAAATCATGTGAGAAATCAAACTTTTGTTTTGAATCTAATTTCGATATAATATTACGAAAGTGTGTGACTCATGAAATTTGTTTTCAATTGAATTGAACAGGAACAAGTAGAGAAGTTGAAAGCCTTGCATGTCGACGCCGCCGAGTATAGTTGTCTGAAGGCCATTGTGCTCTTCACTACAGGTAAGACAGATATGCCTTTTATTCTTTATGTTTGAAAATTGGCTGCAAAAAAGTAAAACCAAATTCAAAACCAAGGCTTTCGCCAAATTCAGGCAATCAGTGATTACGAGACAAATATTATCTCATTTGAATTTAATTGATTTAATGATTTAAATGCAAATTTAGAAAAATTACTTCAAATGTTTGTTTCACTGTTCAGTGCAATGATCTGATGCTAAGAATGAGAATTTATCTCCATTTTGGACTCTTTTTACTATTTGTTTTTGGTATCATTTGACTGAAATTCTATTCACGAATCATATATTTCTTAATTTAATCAAAATAAACAACAAATTTAAAGTTGATTTATATTTGATCCCATAGTTCTTGATTGAAGTCAAACAAAAATCAGGTTATTTTAAGGCATTTATTTGTTATCTAATTCTTTTGGTTACACTTATTATTATCGATCAGTTTTTATCCATTTTTTAATTTGAGAGCAAAGAGATGAAATTCATTGCAATGTTGTGGTTAAACATAAATAAGAGTAACTAAAAGCAAAAACAAGAGAGTATTTAAACAGTTTTCTTATTTTATGTTTAAATATTTCCCACGTTTTTGTTAGGAAATGAATGTTGAGTTGAGTTTGTAATTCGATGTGAAGATGAGGTTAAAACCTATTTTAAGAAAGCAATCACTCATTTAGTTATAGTCAGACGAGACTGACTTTTGCTTCAAAATGTGAGTGCATTCGCAAAACGAACCAATTTATGTGCCATTGAAAGAGTGTTCGTAAAGAATTATGCTTTCAATTTGATGCTGATATGCATTCTGTGCTATGCCTCTCCCTCGCACTCATTCACTCACTTTCTCTCTGCTCTCAATTTCCCTTCGCTTTGCTTTGCATTAGATTCTCTCCACTTTTATACTGTGTGTGCAAAAGTCTATCACATATTTGCAAATAATTTTTATTCTCTACAAAACCACTAAATGTAAAATATTCGCTGTTATACTCTGTTATCTTTAATAGTCTCTCTCCTCGTGTTGTGCAGTACTGATAGGTCAGAATCCCTCGTAATTCTCTCTAATTCATTGTCTTTGTTCTAAAGTGGAGAATATGTTTCCCATTCTCGACACACATATTATGTAATGTGGAAGTGTAGTCTTGGCTCACAAACAATATTTGTTGTATTGTTGTTCACACATAGCCTTAAGAATACATATTTTATAAGATTACACAACTCTGTAGTCGATTATATGAATACAAATCGACAATTTCTCAATCAATTCAAAAATTTTCTAATAATTCATTGAATTTTGTTGGCAAACAATTTCCTTTAAGAATTGGAAAATCAATGAGTTTTCTTTGAAAACATTTTGATTGATATCAAACATAAAATGAGTAAAATATTGTCGATCACAATCATAAACGTCTTGAATGCAAATTAATATTTATAATCTCTAAATAAGTATGAATTCTCGGAGAGAGAAACCCATTAACTGATATAAAGTGTAGCCATCAATGGGTTGACGCAATCCATGCACTCATAAGGTCATAAGAATCTGGTTTTGTCTCACTTTCTTCACTGAGTTTACTATCGAATGGATTTATTCATTCGTTTATATCTTATATTCTTTATTGAGATGTGATGTAAGCAAAGCATCGGAGAAAAACTTGTATTTGTTATAGTGTTATGTGTATGTGGAGAGCTTTTATTAGTCGATAGTGGATGTGCCACTTTGGCCTCATGTCTGACCTTCGAATGCTTGGGGGCACTAAACACCCCAATGCGTGCTTTGATTTATAACAAATAAGAAAATGTTAGCAAAACTTCTATTCCTTTAGACTTTCTTTTAGAAGACGTGAATAAAAGAGAAAGTAAAGTCGAGTTTTGACAAACGTTAAACATTTTTAATACTTATTCCGAGTTAAACGCAAAACACTTTTTGGAGGGTATTTTAGCCTTATTTTAATTAAACGCCATTTATTCAAGTCTTACCTCTCATTACATCAAATGCTTTCCATTTGACTCAAAGTTTTAAATTATTCAAAACAGACTCAGAAAGAAAATAATTAGCAAATGATTATAATCTGCGAGTCTTTCAATGCAAATATATTTCATTGCTTTTCCTCTTTCAGACCAAAGGAATAAAAATAGAATATTTCAGATATTTTTTTATCGATAACTTTCATTAGGAGTCGTTTGGACTGACATTGCCATTGAAATATTGTTGTATTTCAGTTTAAGCAGTTTTTGTTTTGTTTCCACTTCAGGTGGGCTTACAATAGATTTTTAAAAACTAGAACTTCTTTATGTTTGTTCATGCAATCAGTTTTTACTAGAGAGGGATTTACGGGCCACTTGCTCAACAGGCGAGACTGATAGCCAGGCGTGAAAATGCTCTTTTAAAACTGTCAAACCCGGCACAGAGACAGCACAACGAGCCTTACATAACAATTGGATAAAACAGAAACTGTCTATACGACGATTCCTTTGATATTTGTTTATGCGGTGCTTTCAATCTATTCTAAAGTCTATCAAATTTCTTGAGTCGTTTAACATTCATATTGACCTCAAAAAACTTTGAAATTGACTTCAAGTGAATGTATTGTTAGAATAGCTAACCCTTTGGCTCAGAATAGAAACTCTGATTCAGACTATTAGTTTTTTAAAAAGAAAATGCGCTGAAATCTCGGCGAGAATTTTAATGAGTGTTTTGTTTTTATCCCAAAAGAACTCAAATTCGTTTAACTGTAAGATTAATATCAAGAGTTTATTTTCAATTTCAACCTCTTTTAAGAGAAAGATTAACTCATTTCAGATAGTACTTGAATGATGGCTACCTTCTGATAATTGATCAAGAGCTTGTTTTAATCAAATTTACCGAAATCAGCCATTAATGAGTTTCGCAATTTTTTCAATTCTGTCGATTATTTCGAGTAAATTGTTTTCGCTTTTTTCACACAAATCAAAAGACAGACAAAAAAAAACTTAATGAATTGCAAAGAGTTTGCACCGAATAAGGGTTCGACTGATTTGCCCTGTGCTGCCGTGCATTTAGGAGCCCCTTTTATTGTCCTTTTTATCGCTGAAGAGTGTCTGAAAAAATAATTGTGAAATCAGACAATTGTGTGTTTAATGTTGAGGTGACCGGAATAATAGACGTCCCTTTAGATAATGATGGAAACACTCAACCGCTTTATTACTAAACATAAGCAGAGCTGAGCTGATAGTGAATTAGATAGAGATTCGTGAGAAGTCATAATCAATATTGAAAAATATCAAAAAATAAGATGAATCTGAAAATAAAACACAAATAAATTGTGTAATATTCAGGAATAGGACCCGGATTTTGATTCACTCGAAGTAAATATTGAGTATTTGACTATTTTCTTATAAAATTATATTCTAAAATAACTTCAATTTTGTTTCGTTTCAAATTCCTTATCAAATCGATTGAATTCATTTTCTTTTTGTTTATTCATTAATAAATTCATTGAAAATAGCTTTTGATTTGATTTAAGAAAAATAAAGTTCCTTAAAATGAGATCAATTCAATCAAATCTGTCTGAAACTAAAATATCAGAATATTTGACATAAAATGATAACAAACACTCAATCAGTGAAAATCATTCATAAAAACAGTAAAAACTTTAAAATCTTATTTTACACATTTTGTATGAAAACAGTGATCTCGTCGTTAATATTTCATGAAAACTATGAACAGAAGCCATGAAATGTCGGCCCTCAGGCTCTTTACCACAACTATTATATTCAAAACCTTTAAGACGAACTGTAAGAAAAGTTCAATCGTTGATAGATATGAAAGTTCATAATAAGACTTACATAACCCTCAAAGCCTTAGTGATAAGGTTGACCTGCCATCAAAGCCATCGTTGATTACTCTGCACTTCTCTACAAAAGGAGAGACCTCTTCGTTACTATTATTAAATATAATGAATTTTTTGACTGATATGCGCTAATAAACAGAATATAACATTTAATGTATGCAAATGTCGAGGAATATATCGAAAATATTTTCAATAGAATTTGAGATTTTCAATAATTGTTGTCTTTGTTTTGCGGTTTATATTTGTTTCATGTGTTACTCGCAATGTTTTTATGATGAAAATCATCGTTAAATGTGCCATTAATTCAATTAAGGGCTCAATTCATCTCATTTCAGAGTTAATATAAAAAGTGTCTGATCTGAGCTGAACTGCTTTCAGCCATACTTTCATTAGTGTTCAATGTCCTTTTGGATGTGCTCACCAGTCCTGAGCCCACACTATTCAGATCGATTCTGATGATGACATGTGCCTTAAGCCTCATAGAGACTGTCAGTGCATAACCAGAGCTAATATTCAGTATTAAACATTCGTCGACTCAATTATAGCAGACATTGAAAGGCGTTATACTTAAGGCCAACAATATTTTGCATCAATTATTCATTCAATTAATGGCTAAAATCTAAGTTTCTATTGAAAAATATTTATTGTTTTTATGAAAAATTGTTGGAAAATATTAATAAATCTCTGAATTCATGTTTTCTTAGTCTAACTTATATGGAGTTATTTTTGAAAATGCGAATAATGTAGTTTTAGTTATTAATGTTGAGTGAAGAGTTTATGTTGATTTTGTTTGTCGTTCATAATTAAACACGAAACATGTCAGCGCCATATTATGAACGGGTGGTCAACCCGACCCACTCGACTGTGATATCTCTGATATTAAGCTTCTTTGGAGCACATTTACAAAGCTATGGCATCACTCCGTACTTAACCAGTGCTTAACCGTTGATCTTTTCATCACTACAAACATCTTTTAATATTTGGAACACTCCTATACCCGACTGTACAGACTTTACACTTGAATTAATTCTGATATTTAAGGCCTGGTGCACATCTAATGCACTTCAATCGATGCCATTCCTCTCAGAGGCTCTCATATCTAAAAACAAATGCAAAAATTGATTCGTTCTTTCATTCAATACACTCAAGACTTTTGTTTGCAATATTCAGATAAACAATAAATGAGAAAACAATAAGAATTAAAAGAACTAAATTAAAACGACTCTCATATGAAATATGAGTAAATTTAGTTCATTTTCTCAAATGTTATTCCTTTAATCAATTATTGTGATATCATTTCGATTAAAATGCATTTCAAATAACTGTTTGTCGTCACTGTTTGACATTTTCCTGATTCTGATAATAAATATCACATTCCTATCATTGGTTTTGAGTGTCCACGATCCTATTATTGTTAAAATATTTTCAGGATTCCATCACTGTTTCAAATATTCTTATTAAAAATTGCACTATTATCTTACTATTCAAGTATTTATCTCTGGAATAACAATGAATAGAATTTATAGAAAATAATTATAGTTTTCTTTGATTAAAGTTTTTTCTTTAAATATTCATTTGAAGTAATGGTAATTCATTTTTTATGGATGACATTAAAGATATTTAAAAATTATTTATTCAGAAATTGGTTAAAGAATTTTAAACTTCTTATGACTTCAATTAGAATCTAATCCTTGACATAAATAGTCAATCAGTTTGATTAAAATCAAGAAATTAATGATTCAATTATATTTTGAGAACATTTTCGCCATTCATTGCAAACAAATTGAAACCTTAATTGATTTTTTAATTTCTCAAATCTGACTCTTAGTCATACAAAATAACTTTTCAATTAATATCATCTAATAATTGAATGAGCCTTCATATTCTTTTTATTTCATTAAGGTAATAATAAATCTATAAATTAATAAGGCATTGCATTTCTGTTTCTCGAGTTTTAATTAATTTGAAACTTATTTTTTGGCCGAAAAAATTGATTTTAAGTCACATAATCTATCATATCATTCATCCGCTTTCAATACAGTCGACACACCCTATCAGTTGATTTTGACTTTTTGTGAAAATGATTGACACCGCATGTAATCTATAGCCTATATAACAGATTCTGATGGAAAGAGCACCGGTCGCTGAACTCTGACCACAAATGACAACTTTGAAGCAATCGATATTCCAAATAATTTTCAATTACTCCAAATTCCAATTATTCTACACATTTGGTTTGACCCTCACTATTATTATGAATTATTAGAAATTTGTTTCGTGTTTCTAACATCAAATAATTTTTTGTGAAACAAAATATGTTTCAAATTCAGAAATATTTTGAGCCGATTCTAAGTTCTATATAAATCTTCGGTGAATTCAAAGCCAACATCACATCAATAGTTATCCGACGCAAAGGTTTAGACTCCCGGTGCGAAACATTAGAAACGATATTTTTCTTGTCATTTGTGACCGTTTTTATAATGTAAAGCTCTGTAAGGATCCGACATTTCTGTTGAATTGATCTTTTGCTTCTTTCATATCTTACATAATATTTTGATATCACTTTTAAAAAACGAACATTAATTTTTCTAATTTGATCAATTCTAACGAGCTTGCTTAATCATTTATAATTCATACATAGATGTATATCTAAATGACCAAACACATTTGTATGGCAAACATAAACCGTTTTGGTTTTGGCCAAAACTGATTCAATCAGTAAATTGTTTGAATAAGCTATTAGTGATCAATAGTATTGACGGCAACCCCTGAAGCCTTCAGCTTTATGTGACCTCCAAAACAATACAATTATTGGTTTACTTTGTATACAATTTGATGGATTGACTCTCATTTTGTTCTCTTAGTTGTTATTATCGAAGAATTTCTGTTGGAAGCAATAAAAAGGTGATAACTAATGAAAATATTTCTTCTCATTCAAAGGTCATATGAGATACTCGTTGTATGAAACATAAGCTCAGACTATAAACCAATGGTTTTATATGTCTTACACTTAATTTTATTCTATTCTTCATTTCTGGTCGTTATATAACTTTTGACTGCTTTTTATAGTCGTAGGCATCGGAGCGAATACTTTGCCTCCCATTAACCTGTCGGGTGTAATGATCCAGTGATAGGCATTATTTTTTCGGTATTGTCCCACATTATTAGGTTCGCGACCCACACATACGGGTCACCACTGTTTCCTTGTAATGCTCTGTATTTTCGGTAATCACTATTAAAACTTAACAAAGATTTTGAAATTTAAGAAAATTTCTTGTAAGTGAAGCCTCGGGTCTTATGATTCCAGTCAAACAGAATTCAATTTTATGTTATTATTGTTCAGATTAAACAAATATATCAGAATAAACAGTGTTTACGCCCGCACTCCAACTCCACCCTTGAATAAGAGCGCCATAACTATTATATCAACGATTAGTTATTAAAAAATAATATTAAATTTGTTTAAAATATTTATGAAAAATTATTCGAGAAATTAACGCCAAAAACCCAAATGAAATGAAATGTTTTGCCTAAAATTCTTTACACAAAAAGCATTCGATTTTAGCGCTGTTTATATTGAATGCAAAGTTCAAGTCTAAGCTCTGCTAATATTCACATTTAAGGCAACCTTTTAAGTGACTCTTAAACCATAAATGCATAACATATTAGGCATAGCTTATGGTGTGTTCTCTTCTATGCAAAACAAGCCTCTGTCAGATCGATTTGACTTTTACTCCACAGATGCTTTATCTCATCATTTCATGTACTCAATAATACAGTGAAACTTCCATTTCTTGAGCTCCCAGTCATTTCAATGAACTCATGACTTGTTTAATTTTTTCAGACAAATATTCATTTTTTTTAATTTTGCAAACTTTTCACACTTTTCATTCAAATATTCTCAGCATATGGTTTGTTAAATCAAATAAAGTTTTTTTAGATTCGAGCAAATGATTTAATAACAAAATACTCATTTGACACATCCAGAGAAGTATAAAAATTGAGTGTGGCATCAATTTTTGTTTTTAGCCCCAATTCCTTGTTTTCGAGTCATATGACGACTAAATAATAAACAGATTGTCGTTACTATCAATAACTCAAAGATTTTGCAATTTTCCAATTTTGCAAAACCACATTAATAATCGAAAATATATTTGTGTTTTGGATGTGTTTAGTCTTAGGAAATCCAATCCATGACATCAATCAGAGATCGGCGTCCGTCCACTCCAATCGTTTATATCATCTTTTTTTGCTCAACACTACTAATAGTGAGTGCAAGCGCTCAGTCATTGGCAGTTCAGTCAATCCATTTTGAGAATTGCATTTTTAGCGTTTCTATGGCTTATGATTTCCAAATATTCTTTAGTCATAAAACACAGAACACTAGTTTGCAGTGATGTGAGCCCTCATAGTCTTTATAGTGGCGTTAGCCCTCACCCCACAATCAGGGGTTGCACTCATCTCTAACCATTTAAAGTTAAATATTATGCCCAGAGTCGGGGGTTGTTGGGATGACTGTTACGAAGCATATCAAGAATATATGCACAGCTGTGAGCACACCATTGAGCGCTCAGCACTGGCACCGAACATATTTGTAGACAAAATATGTACTGCGTTTGAGACCAATTTTTTTGAACAGTGTATTAGTCGAGCGCTTGTTTTGCAGTAATGCTCTGAACAAAAAAATTGGTCCAAACTTAGGAAATAGTGATCTGATGTGGATTTTTATTATAAATAATTGAAGTATTGCTGGATTGCTGTCTGTGTGGCCGCCGACTGTGCTCTCAGTACTGTCCGTGCACTTTGATATGCGTTTAAATGTTAGAAAAAGCCAATCCGCACATCATATTTGATCGAATGCATGTTAGCGCACATCCACTCATACACTCTATTATACAAAAGTCCATAACTTTTTTGTGCTTTCATTACAAAAGTCTGAGAGAATGTGAAAGAAAGTTGTTTTTATTCATCAGAGACTCCCATTCGTGATAATACCTCGACTTTCTTGACGTTTAAACTGCTTTTGCGTGATATCCACATAAAACAGTGAACAGTCTATTCAAGACTCGTTCACATATGTCTTGTGCCTCAAATCACATCTTTCTCTCATCTTTCAAATCAATTCTTTTGTAATTATTTATATAAAAGTATCAGAATTTCATTGAAATCAGATCTCAACTCATAAACAATTTTGAGAGGAAAATATTTTTTCATTAGCGAAAAAATGGCAAATCTTAGGATATGTTTTAAAGGACTCATAAAATGCTGACTAAATTACGGATTAGGACCTCATTTATTCAAAAGTACATTATATTCCCAATAGTGTTGCAGTGAAGCAGAATTCAATGTATTTTCCATTTCTATACAATTCATGCATTTTGTTGTTTAGTTGGAGTATTGAGAAATTGTTAGATTAATGGAAATCCATTGGAAGTGCACTTTTAGTTCAAAAAATCACTTCAATGCCTTATAATCGGCTCTTTCTATCCATTGCTCTCTCTTTCTGTCAATTCTTTAAGGTTATTGAAGAGAGCGTTCGGTTTTCCGCTCAAACGTTCGAATACAAGGGATAGTAAAGCGCTGAGACCACCACTAATGAGATTAAGGGACACCGCAAACACTCCGCGCTAACTATCAGTTAATGGAATAGTTTTGCAGTTTGTGTTTATAAACTCCACTCAACCATTCACTGAATCCAAATATACAAATCGATTATTATTATTGCAATTCTATTAATTGACTTTAAATTAAATCTGAATTTGGTTAAAGTCGGACATAATTCCCAATTAATTGTAAACTAAACCATTAATGTATTGATTATTTTCAGACGCGTGTGGACTGTCAGACGTGGCGCACATCGAGAGTCTTCAGGAGAAATCTCAGTGTGCTTTAGAAGAATATTGTCGGACACAATACCCGAACCAACCGACAAGATTTGGTAAATTACTGCTACGTTTACCATCTTTAAGGACTGTCAGCTCTCAAGTGATCGAACAATTATTTTTCGTGAGATTAGTTGGAAAGACACCGATAGAGACGTTAATTAGAGATATGTTACTCAGCGGAAGTTCTTTTAATTGGCCATATATGCCCTTGCAATGAAAGTATGGCTTATTCACGACATTTTCATACAAAGATTACTTCCATTTTTAAAGCCAGTCTTATGTGAGTTTTTGTTCGTATGTTGTGCTGAATGTAATCACAAATCCGGTGCTAATGAATTGTAATTCAAATACAAAATGTATTATTAATATCGAAAAATGTAAGTCATTATGAAAGTTATGAAAGTTAGACACAATTTTTCACCCAATGGCTCAAAATAGGACTCAATTGATATTCGGGGCAATAAAATGTTGAATAAAGCGATTGTGCCGTTGAATTGTGGCAATAAATATACGGTTAATATAAGTCTAAATAATTGAATACTATTTATAATTACAGAATATTATATCTAGTAATTTAAAAATCAATCAATAATTTATTGAAAGGACAATTCAAAAAGAAAGTGAAGAAAACTTAACTTTTAACTATGAAAAGGACTCAATAAATCATAAATCAAATGAGAAAATAAATCAATTTAACAATTATTTAAAATTTTATTAATTCTATTCTCTAATCAAATGAAAAGAGAGGTCCAAATAAAAGTCAATAAAACAAAACTTCGATTAATTCCTTCTAAAATCATTAATTAGATGTCATTTCTCATTCTGTTTTCATTTGTACAGAATATTTAAGCCATTACTCAATAGAATTGATAGGAAAACCTTTTTCTCTCTCTTGTAAATTGTGATTATAATTATAATAATTAGATCATTATATAAATATTATATATATTATATATAATAATAATGTTTTAATTGTAAAGCCATACAAACAGATGCCATAAAAACCAGATCTGAATCATAACTCATGGCGTCAGACAATTACAGATTAATTGAATTTTATGTTTAATTGTAAGCTATTATTAATTGTCTTCACAATAATTGATGAATTGAACAGAAGTGTAAAGTATACGAAAATAAACAATATTTTAATCACTCAATAATTTTATTCTTCTGTTGTGTCACAACTTTCTGACCGATACTTGACTTTATTGATGATTTCAAAGTTCAATAAAAAAAAATATCGAAATTTCGATTAATTTATCGCAAATTGAATTAAGAAAGCCTTTGAGTTGTTTCTCAATAAATGAGACATAAAACTAATGATTAAATTAATTATTTGACGCGAATTCGTTAGAAACAAAAGAAGAGGCGATTAAAAGTGAAAAACTGTTGATTCGGACGTTCAAAGTATTCGTTTGAAGTCTTGTTTTCTTTTTGATTCTTGTTTTGAGTTCAACAGAACTTATTTGTAAAACTTATTAAAAGGTTAAAAATATTATTGAATAAAAACATAACTTAAGTGGTATTTATAGTCGAAGAAAAGCTACCAGTGCTCAGATAGTGGTGTAACTTAGCTGTGCTATGATATACAGGTTATAACCCGGGGTTGGAAAGGTTAGCCTTCAGTTTAAGATTATTACTAAAATTGGTGGTAAAGCCTTTATGGATGTGTCACGACCGACAACTGCGCCCAACCACGATCTCATTTGCCTGGCGGCGCACATTCACAGGTGCGGACTATTCCGCTTCAAAAGTCTGTTCCAAAGCTTGAGAAAAGTCAACCAAAATAAAAAACTCGATTCGCTTTTTCTCAGCGCAAGAATATCCGATAAATTATTGCAAGTCTTCCGAAGATTTCAATGTTTTAATTGCCATTTTGTGAGATTCAGATAATTATTTCACTTAAATTTTCATACGTTAACCAAGAATTTTCGCCTCAATCCGTTTATATCTTGTTATACAATATATTTCTTCAATAAATTTGATTTATTCATCACTTTTTTTCTCAAAACAAAAATTAACGGCAAATAAATTTTCTTGTCTTACATTTATTTTTAAAATTTTCGATAAAATACTTAATATATTTGATGAAACATTTCGCTTTATCTTTAATCGTTTGAATATAAAAGGAGCAAGAATAACCAAAATCACGCAAATCTTCTTATAATTGCATAATTTATTGAAGTATTGATAATAATTTTAATTTATTTCAACATTTATTATAAACTTTTGAGTTCCGGTGAATAAAAACTAGTTGAAAAACATTTTGACATTTGTTGTGATGTCAGTCAATGCAAAATACCTAAAAATATTTGTATTCGAGTTATTTATATTGAAATCCATCTCAATCTCTATCTTTTCGAATGCATAATATCCTGAAAACAAAAGTCTTTAGTCTTACAGTTTATGGCTGTCCACTAGACATTATGCAAAACTAATACTTTAGTCAACTCACAAATATAGACCATTAAAGAAGCGGTTCCGTCGTTGACAATCGGAATGGTGAAGCAGTCGTCAAATCTCAATAAATCAGTGCACTTATCTAATGTTTAGGCTGTCCTCATATCAAAGATATCGCTCTCTTTATGTCTCAAATAAGAGATATTCCGATTTCGTAATATCTGTGACCTTTTTATCTATTCTATTCGGGATATGAGTTCCGAGACTCACTTTTTTTAAAGTGATAATTGTTTCAATCATTTGTTTTGCATTTAAATGCAAAAATTGTATATTAAAGTAAATTAATTCTGACTTAAAGATAAGCGGTGGTTATCAACAAATCTCAGTTCTTTTACAGTAATTATTTAAGTCTCGGATGAATCGAAAACTTCTCTTCTGTTTAACGCACATTTTGTATAAATTATAGTATATATCAATAAAGTAGTAAATGGTATACTTTTTGGAAAGCCATTCAAAGAAATGATGAAATCGAAGTCTAAGTCAAACGGCAATGATTCCAATGAAGGAAAGATTGTCATCCGGTTCGTACGAAACCGGAAACGTTATGCCTTAGACTGCGTTTCCTAAAGTGTACGAACGGCTAATTTGAAGCGCATTGCCTTTCATTGGATTCTTCGCTGACAAACATATATATCATTGATTTGAGGTCAAAGTTGGCAC
>JAQGAR010000215.1:0-19554 GCA_034697865.1 Oribatida sp. | reverse complement strand
AATTGTATGATACGACTTGTATCTATTACATCAACTCAAAAACCAGATTACAGAGATTACAATCAGTATAAGTCATACACGAGTAAAGTATAAGTACATTTACATGTATGGATGAGATCAGCTCGGAATACAGTCTGTTGATTGCATTTAGAAAGTGGTCTGGAAATACCCTCCCTTTTATAATATCACTGTTTATTTATGTAATTGATAGAGAACTCCGAGCTAAGATTATAGTATTATATATACATTATATGTACATTGAGAAACTATAAACACACTACAATCGCGTTTTTTGGCAATACCTCAGTATTATACTGATACTACAGTATGGTCCTACAGTACTGATACTACTGTAATATGGTGAAATTGTGATATATTAATATCATAGATTAATAATATTAATTTAGAGTTTTCATTGAGGGTACAAATCATTTAAATTTATAGTCTTATAGAAGTAGTTTTCGTTGCAATAATTTTCTTCGCTCAAAATTAATTGAATTAATTTAAAAACAATAAAACTCTTCAATAATTGATAATTTCATAGATATGCCTGAAAATGGTATATCAAAACAAAGAGTATGTGTTGTGGGTGCGGGAGCAGCCGGTCTGTGTGCAGCGCGACATTTGTCTGAGAAAGAGTTACAATTTGATTTTGATGTCTACGAGCAAACTTTGAAAGTTGGAGGCATTTGGAACTACACGGACTCAGTGGGGTTGGATGATAATGGATTGCCCCTTCACACCAGTCTTTACAAAAATATGAGGTATTCTTCAAAATAAATTTATTTATTTAATAAACCTTTTCATTATGAGAAAGAGGTGACAATAATTTTTTTTAATTGCAAACAGAACTAACCTTCCGTTAGAACTGATGGAATTCCAAGATTTTGGGTCAGAATGTGATCAAACATTTGTTTCTCACACTCGAGTTCTCAAATATTTGGAGGATTACGCAAAACATTTTGATTTAATCAAATATATTAAAGTAAGACCAGATTAGAACAAAAACTCACTAAAAGTTGAATAAATGACTGATCGGATCATTAGTTCTATCACCAGATAATAAGAATCGAAAGAACAGAAAATATTTGGAACGTTTCGGTAAAAGATCTAAAAACTAATGAAATAAAAGAAAATGTTTACGACTCGGTATTTGTCTGCAACGGAAGGTATTCGAAACCTTCAGTCCCCACAAATTTGAACGGAATCGAAAAATTCAAGGGACAGATAATACACAGTCACGACTACAGACTGCCCGAAGCGTTCATTGGTCAAAATGTGATGGTTTTAGGGGGCGGACAGTCGGGTATTGATATTTGTATTGAGTTATCAGAAAAGGCAAATCAAGTGGTATTATGTCATCGAAACGCTAAACCGTTCTTAAATTTGCCCCAAAATATAAAACAAGAAATGAATGAAATCACAGAATTCAATGACAAGAAAATTGAATTCAAGAGCGGAAATCAGTGGACAATCGATTCAATTATATTTGCGACGGGATATCAGTTTGACTTCTCATTTCTTGATCAAAGCTGTGCCATAAATATAAACAAGTGGGGAAGTGTTGAAGGACTCTATATGCACTTGGTTAATCAAACATTCCCTTCTATGGGCATTTGGGCCATACCTATGAAAGTGGTTCCATTTCCTCTCTATCACTTACAGGTGTCTTTCAATACAAAGTGTATAATATAAAAATTGAATTTATTTTAATTTTTTGTTCAAAGGTTTTGTTTTTCATTAAATGTTTGACTAAAGAACTAATACTTCCGACCAAAGAAGAAATGCAAAGACAAACTGAAGAAGACTTCTCACGACGAAAATCAATGGGTTGGAGTGAAAAGTATTGCCATAAAATGAATCCAAAACTATTTCACGAATATTTGGACAAATTAACAGTAATGGCAAACATTGAAAGAGTTAGACCTGTCTTTAAACAACTCCACAAAGATTTAGAGGAAATTAGAAAACATAATTTAACCAAATATAAGGATCTAAACATCAAAATCATTTCCAATGAAAAATATGAAATCATTGAAAATAAAGAAACAAGTTAATTCATTTTATTCTAATATTTCTCCAATTCTTAAGAATTGCTTTTCTCCAATAAAATTTGTGAAACAAAATCATTAATTAATATTTGAATCTCCAAAAGCGAGACAATGAAACCCAAGCTACTTGAGGACAGGGCATTTCCCAAATATTTTGTGTCAAATTCTATGAGTTGAGAATATGGGTAACTTACCAGAGTAAGGCTACTTTACAGATTACTTTACCACTAAATTCGATTTAAATTGTCTTAAATCCAAGACTAGTTTCGCCTTAAACCTAACCTAATCTGAGTATTTAAACCAAACTTTCCTATCAAGCCGTTTTGTTGTTTTTCTGTTCTTTGGGCACAGAATAACAACAAAACGGCTTGAAAGGAGATGGCTTGATTGGTTTCTCTAAACCACCCAATATTTATAGTGAGAAGGGGTTCAACCCATTTGGTTGACTCCGATTTAAGTGAAATCAGAAACTCTAAAGATTGCTGGTATCAAATGAGACTATTGTCGACACTTTTGGAATTGTGATTGAATTGAATTTAAAAAACTGACTAAATTTAAAGAAAGTGTCAAACTCTTAATATAAGTATATATTTCATATGATTTGAGGTAAATATTGAGACAAAACAAATGGATTTTAGGGATAAATAAATGACTTACCTTTCAATCTCTCAATTCTTAGTTAAATCGACAAATTTAAGCTCAAATTTAGACAATTAAATATCGAATCATTTCAATCAAAACAATGCGGTCTTTGAGTAAAGGATTCATTTATAACGTCTTTTATATCATTTCAGACTCGAATATCAATTTCTTGAAAATGTTCGCAATTAAAACATTTTCTTCTTATCTTAAGATTTAAAACTAAAATTAAAAATTATAGATTTGACGAAAGGTTTTGAAAATATAATAAATAGTTTTAATTAAAATAATTTTTAAAATAAAGGATTTGACGTTTTCTATGATAACTTTTGTTAATTTTTAAAACTTTTAGCGCGAATTTCATTTGAAAAACTTCTGATCAAAGCTTTTGATTCACGAATTCTCTCAAAGCATTTCTGAAATAAATGAAACAATTTGTGAGAAAATGATAAATAAGTACCAAAAGTTAGAGACCTCAGTCTATAATCGGTGCCAACACTTCGTTTTTTCTCAATTGATTCAATAGTTCGGGTGATTTGTCCGATCAAATCGTGAAACAAATGTGAAGACGATTTACAAATAGAGTTAATTACTTCGAAAAGTCTCCCAAAAGTGCTATAATTCGATAAATTTGTTTCAATAAACTCAGTGAATACCTGATTGTCGAATAAAATTCTGTTTGATTGAAAAATTTGAGAAATATTACTTTAAGGAAGATAAACATACCTTTCCTTCTTTTGTTTGGCAAATATTCTACTAATGGCACCGATAAGAGACAATAGGCTTTCTCTTGACTTTTGATCAGTGAATGAAATCTTAAGCAGAGCCCCACTAAACACCGCAATCAACTGCTCTTCATTCAAATCAAATTTACAAAACTCTTCGATGAAAGGGATTAGCGCTGAGATCGGACACGACTCGTGTTTATTGAAAAAGTTATGAACAATTGTGGCAAACAATTGTTTAATCCAAAGCGTGTAAAAGTTTCGCTCTTCTAATTGATTCTGAAAATAAATTTCATTTAATAATTGAAGGATAGAAAAAGTAAACAGACCTTTAAAGTGATATAAGCGTTCGCTCGTTTCACATAAAGAGGCAAATAAAATGATATAATTCTTCGAATCTGTCGCTCAATGTATTCATTTTCGTTAAATTCGAGTTTAAATAGCCCTTCAATTATCTGAAAAATATTCAAACCAAAGAATATTTAAGATGAAAACAATTTGGAGAAAGTGTCAGTCATTTGAGTGAAATATTCTCACCGCTGGAAATGCTTTTTGAAGTATTGGAATCAATTTGAGTTTTACATCATTAGAGAGGTTCGGCATTATTATCGAGTCAATCATTTTCGGTAACAAACAGTTAGTTGTCGACGGAATGTAAATCAGTTGCGATCCGATAGACATTAATCCCGATATCAAAGCGTATATTTTTTTGATTGAATTTAAAGAAAAATCGTTTTTAATTACTTCTTCGGACATAATTATCATATCTTCAAAGTATTTGTTCGCAATTTGATTGGCAATCATTCGACTGTTTTGCTCAAAATTAATCATATTTTTAGTCATATTCTTAATGAAATTAAAGAAAATCTCAGAAGAATTGATGTTATCTGTGGTTAAAGCTGGTCCCATATCTTCTATAATGTGGGACAAACGAAACGTCATTTCATCGATCGATGACTGATTTACATCAGGACTAACTAAAAGACGGCACCAAATACTTATCAAAGTTGGATTAATGTCCGACTCTTTGTTCAGATTTGTTATTAGTTCAGAGTTTCGGAGAACTAGACATAAATAAGTGCATAAAAATTGACGATTTTTTCGGCTAAGGTTTAAGAAGTCGTTGAAAAGTGACGATAATTTTGGTTCATTTGTTTGAGGTCTAAACACAAAGCGATTACAATATACTCTTAATCTTAGATATTCAAAAGGGAATGACTTACATATTGTTTAATAAATTTGTAAAACTGTAAGCGATTTCCGACAAAATTTGATTATCATTTCTTTGAGTTACTTCTTGTTTAACAAACGGAAGAATTGACTTCAAACAAGTGTTTATAATCGCAATAAAAGTGGAGTCGAGTCCTTTTGATTCTATGTTTTGGTTAATTGCTTTCAACAGATCTGATATGAAATTGATTACAAACAATTGGTGATCGGGTGTCGAATTAAGGTTCGAAATCGCACTGAACTTTATGTCTAATAACTTATCAAAACCTGAACTCAAAAATTGACTGCTTTTGAGTAAAGTTTTTAATTCATTAAAATAAATAAGTATTATATTCGACAAACATTTTCTTTGATTTGAGTTTTGGACACTTTGTTCCAACAAATCATTAAAAGTTTTTACTATAAAAGCACTTATTTTTTCTTCACTAAAAGAGTTTGGTTTGGAATGAATGACAGCGAACATAAACTTTAAGACGAGCTCTGAATTATTCAGACTCTTATTGCTATCAATGAGTCTAATAGTAGTTTCAATCATTATATCACTAAAATCGGTCCAAATTTCATGATTTGTGTTCATAAGAACCAAATAGAAAGAAAACAAATTAAAAATAGCAGTTTCATCGAAACTATTAAAACGATTTGAGCGTAGATTTACGACAACCTTTCCCTTAAATTTTTGCCAATTCATAAGTTTCGATTTAGTCTCACAGTCTTTGAATACTGACGACAATTGTTGGCTCATTAGTGACAAAAACATATAAAAACTATTTTCTATAAAAGTATGATTTCGATGATCGCATATTTCTCTCACTATTTGATGCCATTTAATACTAGTTTTGGGAATGAATGCCAATTCTTCGACACTTGCTTTTGAATAACGTTTGTTTAAGTTCTTTAGAAAATATTCGGCGAACGGCAAAAGTATATCAGTGTTTGGTTTCCAAAAGTTAATTGCATTCAAACAAAACATAATAACTGCCGAAAGTTTTTCACTACAATTTGACTCATTTTGCCTCAAAAATAGTGTTATTCTTCTCAAGAAAAGAGATGGAATTGATTGTGATGGAAGAGGTGTAAACTGTCCACTTATATCGTAGTTTAAAGTTTGAACAATATTTGTAAAAAACCATATAAAGTGAAGAGAAGGTTCTTCTAATGAATGAGTCCCAAAAGCAATTGTCTTGAAATCGTTAATCGGATAACAATTATTTAAATCAGAGGTCAAAAGGCCTAAAGTCGAAAATATCAGTTCAAAGAACGACTCGTTTATAACCGAATTATTGATGGCATTAAACATATGTCGGACCAAAACATACATTTCTTTTACACACAAACAGTTAAAGAGAGATAACGATTGATAATTATTGGATACCATTTCATCGAATCGGTTGATGGAAAACACAATCAAATCGAATATAACTAATCGAATACTTTGTGAACACAATTGTTGGCCACAGATTTGGTCTTTAATCAACGCCAAATCATTTAAATTAATTTCATGGTTTTGATCCAAGATATGCATTACTTCAACGGCTGTCCACCAAATGTCAAGAGAACAGTGATAGTAATTAAAAATCGATGTCTTCTCGTCACTATTTATGGCCAAATGGATTAATTGGGGCCTAATTTGCGAGAGTCGGCCCACAAATAGTAGTAATCCTTTCATTTGTTTAATGATTGAAATACAAAATGAATTCTTTGATTCCTTTTGACTGACAATTGGTTTGCATTGAATGCAAATTTCAAATAACCGTCTCCTGAGAAGTGTCAAAAAAGTGGTCACATTGTGGCGCAGATTGCGGTAATCATTGCTTTCATTTCTATTATTTGGAGTTCTTGTCATCGAATCGGTTCTCATTTCATTTAAAGTTTTTCTTTACAAACAATTAATTAGTTTTGTATTAATTAATGATTAAAAAAGACTCACTTTATAAAAGTGAAGACAATTTTCATTTGATTTGAGTCCAAATTATTTAAATCAATGTTTAGACCAAACAAATCAATGGTTTGAATATTAGTCCAATGATTGCAATAATTATCGCTTTTCTCTAAAAGCCTTAAAAATATAATAATTTGATTAACAAATTTAGATATTGTGGACAAATTTGGGTACTTCTGTATCACGTTTTCGGTCAAAATATTTTCAAAAGTACCCAAAAGTAACCAAATTTATTCATTTCATTCAAATACCATTTCAATTGACTTGGTTTCAGATGTGAATTTTGATGGAAACAATTGTCTTCCAAACAATTATTGGTAACAAAATCACAACCAAATTGAGGTAAAAATTGGTTTTCCATTTTAAAGTTTCTCACAAATAATCAAATTTTATTAATTGTGAAGAAAACAAAAATTAATGAAACTTTTTTGAAGTTTTGATCAAAGAATTTATTTACATTTTAGCGCAAAAATAAAATGTTTGTGCATTTGGAGAGTCATCTCTTGAGTCAAATCATTGTATTTATCGTTTGCTTAACAGAAGCTTTACAGTGAAGTATGAGTTTAGGATTTGCAAGTATTTGAGGCTTTGGGCTTTCACTGCAATGTTCTGTATTCCACTCTTTGGAATATTAATGAAAAACTACCACAAAATCACAGCCTTTAAGAATTTTTAAAAATAAATGTATTCTGACTAACAATTTAAATGGCTAGGTCAAAAGAAATACTTACATTTAATTAAAAGGTCATTATATTCAAAAATTCGAACGCATTTAAAAATTCTTATGTAAATTAATATAGAATTAGAACTTGTACAATGTATCCTAAGGTTTCTGGCGTTAACTTTAGTAACTTGAACTGAACTTGGAAGTTTAAGACTCTTAGCGTGTTAATGGCATATGAACTTGTGCCTTTTTAAGTACTTCAATAACTTATAATTTTCAAACCGAATTTTAATTTCGCGATACAATTAGTGATGAGTTTATGACAAATGATTTGATTTTACAATCAATTGATGGCAACAAACCGTTTAACAAAATGTTTATCAATAAAAACAATATTTACAAAAAGTGTTTCACTTAAATAATATAAAATTAATTTAAAAGCATTGTTTCAAAATCGATATTTATTTGTTCTCAAAAGTGCTTAAAAGTGGTGATCATTGTGAGACTATTTTAGCAAGCTCATTAGAAACTGAATTCTCTAAAATTCTCATAAAAGGAGACAAAAGCACACAATGAATGTTCGCTCAAATAAATATCAGTTTTGAATTTATGACTCATTTATTGGAATATTTATATATTAACTCATTTTTTAACAATTTCTCAAAAGTGCGACAAATTGTCACTAAAATAACAAAACCTTCTAAAATTAAATGAAGGGCCAGAGAGAGAGGTAGGACTACTTTACTCCTAAATAACCGGAACATCCGATAAATTATTCTAAACCCGAAAGGTTATAATTATTTTAATTTTAGGGAACGGTAACCAACTTTTGGTAGTCTAGAAGGAGATGACAACAATTGTCTAAAATCTATTGTCAATAGAAAGTCCGCAATTTGTTTATAGTCGTTGTCTGATAGAGGAGTGCAGTTTGTAAGGGCACACGTCTATCATATTGACTGAGATTTAAATAAATTCGAGTGAATGTGAGTTAAAATAAATCTAATTAATAGTGTGATTATGGCTCTAATGATGTAATGAGATATACAAATATATAATATTTATAATATATGGCACTTATATTACATATAACTTAATTTGAAGTAAAATTATATACAATTAATAACAGGTTTAATGTCATGAATGAAGTATTGATTGAATGAAGTATTTTTAAAAATTCCTGAGAATCGATGAAACTTTAAAAAGAGGAACACTTGACACGAGTAAAAACAAAGGTCAGGGGAGCACTGGTCAGCATATAGTGGTCTTGTAGTGAAGGGCGTGTCCATTGGCAATACTGCCGTTAGAAGTGGTCGAACTTATTTTACTGCCTTTAGAGCCGTCAGACGACTGTTTGCTATTGCAGTTAGAGTTAGAACTAGTCTTCGCACTGTTAGTGTTGTTCTGGTTGTCGTTGCAATTGCTGTCGACAGTCACGTCTTTGAGTAAGTGATCGGCGTTTGAATATTCATCGATTTGGTCGATGTCATAGTTCTCATCGTCCGACTGGACCTTAACTTCATTGCCGTCAGGAATGGCTATCGTTCGACTCAATGGGAAGAAATGTACGGTCGAGTCATTACAGATATCCAACAGATTCTCTTCAATGTTGTTTGTTTGTTTGAGTGGTACCGTCGGCTCGTCGTGTAGTGATTGTGATGAAGACTTTTGTTTTAATTGTGACTTATATTTAGAATAATAACTTAGTTTAAGAAAATGTTCGTTCGAGTCGTTCAACAAAAACTCAATCACTTCTATAAAATTGGGTCTATGTTTAGGACTTCGACTCCAACAGAGAGCCATCAGTTCCCACCTAAACATCAAAATTCGTTTTAGAAATTTTCAGAAACTAATATCATATCAAAGATTCTTACAATTTTTGTGGACAGTTTTCTGGTCTCTCCATTTTTCCGCCATCGACCACATACTTAAGGACGGCTTCATTCGACAATCCTTGATATGGTTGAGAAGCCAGAGTCGCCATTTCCCACAGCACTACACCAAAGGACCAAATGTCTGAATAAGTAGTAAAAACTCCATCCTTTAAGGATTCGGGAGCCATCCATCGAACAGGAAGAAGACCTTTTCCTCCCTTCCGATAATAATCGGTTTCATAAATATCTGTAGAAAAGAAATTATGAATAATTGGAAGCACCAGTCATTGGGGGCACAACAGACCTCTGGTCATTCCGAAATCACCGATTTTTACAGTAAGATCTTCGGCAACCATACAGTTCCTGGCCGCCAAATCCCTGTGCACGAACTTTCTTGAAGCTAAATACGCCATTCCATCGGATATCTCTATAGCCATCTGCAAGAGTTGTGGTAAAGTAGGGGGTTTGGCATTTGGGTGTTCCTAACCAAATAAATATTTTGTTAGTCTTATATCAAACAAATATATAAATAATTACTTCACTGTCGGGTCTATGAGATCGCAGGTAACTTCTGAGATCTCCGTTAGACATGATTTCCATCAAAACATAAACGGGATGTCCCACTGAAACAATACCCAACAGTTTGACGACATGATGACAGTCCACAAAAGATCTATAAATTAATAACAATCAAACAAATTAATAAATTTATGAAACAATGAATCGAAAGGAATACTTCATGACATCTGCCTCTTGCAAGAAGTCGATGCGTTCTCTGGCAGTAGCATGCTCATTCACTGTCTTTACTGCACATTTGAGTGACTCTTTGTCTCTGACATAATGGCCTTCGTAGACCATTCCAAAAGAGCCCTGACCCAACTCTCGGCCCACTTTAACTTTATCTCTGGGCACTTCCCAATAAGGATCAGGTTCATACGCTGCCAATCAATAATACATTATTTACAATAATAAAAAACTTTATGAAATGCATACCGAGTCCGGCACTAATGTATTCGGGATTAACTGATACATAATCGAGAACCGCCTGATTTCTCTTATATTTTAAATATAAAACTCCGGTCAATATAACAAACGACACACTGACCAGAGCTGCCACCGGTATTACGATGTAAATTAGAAGAGGATATTTCGTGCCTTTAAGTAACAAATATCAAATGTTTTGTTAAATAATTTTAATTAAAAAAAGCCTCACTTTTGTCGTTAACCACGAAATAAAGGGGTTTCGTCCAATTGCTCCAACTCGCCAATGAGTGTGCTCTCACTCTAACCGAATAATTTCCAGGAGATAAGTCTTGCAATATATGACCCGAATTATGGTGGTATTGATCTCGAGTAATACAAATGGGAGTCGTATAGGTCTACACATGATAAAAAATAAATACCAAATAAAAAAGAATAAAAAACAAATTTAATTATAGTTTTACTTAAAAATTGAAGTCAAGTCTCGACTTTAATTTTTAAATATTTTCAAAAAAATGTGCAAAAATGGTATGATTTGAGGTTTAATTTATTTAAATCTCACCGAATCTGTGGATACTTTTTTGTACTCAATGTGATAGGAAACGATGAACCCATTCGGTGCACTCGGTTGTTCCCATTTTATATGAATCATTTGGGATTCTGTGCTATTTTCGTTCGACACAATAGCAATAGTGTTCTCATCGATATCGTCGGCGCCGCCTATAAGTTATGCGTAAGTTTTAGATTTATAATTTTCTTATAAAATATGACACAAACCGAGTGGAAGAGTTCTAACAGATGTCATAGCTTTGAGACTACAATGGTGGTCAATGGGTAGGTTAGGCCTCGCGTCCTGACAGGCTCTCACTTCTATCGTATATTCGGTAAAATGGTTTAAAGTTGATATAACTGCGGATTTGATGGCTACGGTTTGCTTAAATTGCGAGTGTGGGTCGGGTGTTGTCAAAATTTCTTTTGAAGTGTTGTTCACATTAGAATCAGTTGAAAACTCCAATAGAAGATTGTTTTGAGGCTCTGAAGCGTGTATTTCTCTGCGCCGTCTTTTAACTGATTTGTCAGTCTTGAAGTGTCTAAACAACGATATAAACCATTAAAATCAATGCAAAATTAAATTTAATTACTTTTTTATGTAAATTGAATTAATTAAGTGATCCTCAAAACTGATTCGGCGTTCTATTTCCAGATCATCGATTGGAGTCGGTTTACAAGAACAGCACTCCTCTGAATCATCCTTCTCTTTGGTGAGATTTTTCCACATACTATGGGTTTGAGTGCAGTTGTTGTCGAACATCGGTAGGTCTTCGATGGACTTCTTTGGAGTGTCGTGTGTTATGGCTGTTCTCACAAATAAAGATTGAATGAAAATATTTTTTTGAATATAATTTGACTCAAAAGAAACATACGTTCGATACAGAAGTTTCGATCGTTGAGAAGATCCAATTCTTGTGGATCACGTGTTCCGGTGACCAAATAATGAGTTACTTTTCCATTAGGACGCGACGGTTCCTCCCATTCTATGAAAATTTCTGAAGAAGTTTGTGATCGAGCGCTCAATTTTCTGGGCTGAGAGGGGGCTGTTTGTAGCCATAAACAAACGTCAGAAAATGAACAAAATTTAATAAATACTGACTGTCTGGTAGTGTTTGAAAGTAGATTATAGGGCTCTGTGCGCCCTCGTTCTCAGACGCAATCGTATAAGTCTTTATATACAGAGCATATTGAGTGAAAGGCTTTAACCCCGGAATTATATGTGTAATGAGTGTGTCTTCGTTGTCACTGACAGCTTCGTAATCGTCTACTTTCCATGAGTTGGTAGAACAGGCATCTCTTCCGTCATATATACTCACATTTTTGTGTGCTCTGAAACAAGTGTTAAACAATTAAAAACTCAATAAAAGAGAGAATATTCTTACGATTCTTTATAATAAATAAGATAACCAAGGAGAGATCGAGGGTCATTAAGAGACCGCTTGAAATTCTCGAATTTAAGGCCAACCATTTCTGGTTGAATGCCCCAAATTACTACTTGGAGATGATGGACCTGACAGGCCACTTTATCACCGTTCGAATGTCGTGATACGTCATGTGTGTCCCAAGGGGGCGGATGGTCCACAATGTTTGTGTAATTTGTCATTTCTTCGATTTTGTTGTAACACAATTTTGGATTTATGTGAAAAAATATTTTCCCCTTAGAAATAGTCAGAGGCTTTTGATCGCCGATTGCAGTGGAATTCCAATTCCAAAGGTCCTGAAGATTCGGATTATCCAACACTAGGAATGAATACCTGAAATGACAACATCTTTTAGCTAAAAGTCTAAACCATTGATTACAGACTCGTCTCTTTCCAATTGGTTGCCTTCGATTAAACGCAGTTTTTTCAAGAAATTCAATGTGATCAAGGGAAAGGATCTTGCCACTTTGAGAAAACCACTGATTTCTTCTAATTGTTGAAGATTTTCTTCCAATTCTCGAATCACATTCGCTATAATCATATAATAGAAACGATTAGTAAATCGACATAAATATGATTCGGAAGACAAACCTCCGCCGCTTTGAATGTATATTTCAAGGGAACCGTTTATTTTGGTGCAACCCCTTAAACTCTGAGCCGAAGCAATGTTTGTTACTTGGGTGGCCGGACAGACTGTATATCAATTAAGAATAAGTTATCCACGATATAATGAGTGATTAAAATGTTACTTTTAGGACAGGGACCCTCACAACTCTCACATAAGTGACGGTTTTGAGAGTTTTCGCTATAACCAGAGGGACAGTCAGGAGTGCAAACGCCATCAATTGCTTTCAAGTATTTGCCCTCTTTATTATAATAATCGATAGAAATTTTAAGACATTCTTTTTCGGAAACACATCTTCGGCCCAAATACTGTAAAATCAAATTAAATATAAAATATTGAATCGTATAATAAGTGTTTTACTTCATAAGTATTTTGTGGACATCTTTCGAGACATTTGTTCCGATAGAAAAACTTTCGACACGCAAAACACTGGCTCTGATCAGAATCATGACATCCGCTCAAACAATTTTTGTCACAACAGTGACCTTTGCGAGAACACGAGAGGCTTAGATGCTCACAGTCTTGAGGACACGCTATATAATTAGTGATCAATTAGCTTCCATTATATTTCATTTGAATTGAGTCATACAGTGCTGACACGAGTCGTTATGTGAGCTCCAACAAAGTCGGCCCACGTGGTCTCCAAACAGTGTGCCGTCGGCAGCGCGGACACTATTATAATGACATTCCTGGTGACATACGGGACACTCTTTGCGGGCTTTATTTCCCTGTTTAACAAATGAATCATTTAAAATAAAAGACATAAACAAATAAAAGTGGAACTCACGTGAATATAGTGTCCGTTTTTAGAACTATTTGCGATCCGATCCCAATCAATGGTCTCAACAAAGCATAAGTTGGGGTTCTTTTCAATCCTGACGGCACCCCTAACTATGTTAGTTAGACTTTTGAGAGCCAATTGTTGCAATTGAAGCATCTCATAGACCACGAGCGCAAAGTCATGGAATAGATTTCGGCCCCGAATCACAGATAGATTAGGAAAGAGTTTCCCCAAAGCAGGTAAACCCATTGCGCGAAATAGCAATAAATAATCTGTTATTTCTCTAAGAGCGGGAAAAGTCAAGTTTTCATAATCTTTCGGCGTTCCGTTGTCTATGAGCACAATCTGAACGTGTCCTTCCACTACAGTGCAGTTTCTCAACTTATTAAAGTTATGTACACTGTTTCTGATGTCAATACTTCCGCAAACTATCGATTAAAACATTAATTAAAAATCAAATATCAAAATTCATTTAAGTATAATGTTTTTATCAGAAACCCTATATTTTCTTATTTATTGTTTTTAGCATGCTCCTTAAGATATGCATATCTTTAGACAAATTCATACTTTGAAAATTCAATCAAAACCTCCAAAATATTCGGGTTTTATAAGAAGTGGCTATCAGTTGGACGCTCTTCTTATTAAAATACTAATCATTTTAAAATATGCCTATAATTAATAAACATTTATAAACATGTTTTCATATATTTTACACAATTGGGAAAAGAATGACAAAATTCAAATATTTTTTTATTCAAATTTAGAATTTGCTGGATTTACTTTTGTCTGAATTTTGGCCCAAAGTAGGTTAGGGGACAGTCTGCAGGTGTGCATATAAGTAAACACGAGAACTGAGTCTAAGGGCCGAGTAAAGCCACCTTATCATTCCTTACTTTTGTTGCGACCGTCGCTTAACCTACTTTTGAACAAAAAAAACCGAAACACAAAAAAAGATTGTGTAAAACAGTCGCAACAATAGAGTAAAGACCTGCTCTCACGTCGGGGACAGTCGTATTGTCAGGTATTTTGCTTTCAACTATTTTTCACATAACAATTGTATTTATTTGACAATATTTTGAGTGAAAGTTAAACTCAATTTTTTATCCGGTCAACAGCTAAATAGTGCCTAGGTATACAGGAAAACAGGCCCTGTAGAATCCAGGACTGGAGGTGTTCTCAAACCGGAAGTCACACATTTAGTATTTAAATTCAATAATTAAGGACTAAATTAAGAGAAGTGGTCAAATAACAGAACAAAACAATTATTGAACATTTGTCTGAAATATGAGTTGAATAAATAATTGAACTTGGTCATAAACAAAGCTTTAAGATGAGAAACACATAACTAATAAAAATAATCAAAACATTCATTTTCTAAAACTTATTAGTAAACAAAATTTTGAGTCAAAATTGTTTACAAATTTGTGGTTTTCTTTTGATTAATACTATTAAGTGTTTGTCTAAATAGTGGCAAAAGCATGAGAAATGTATGACAACTCACTCATTTCTTCGGCCAACACTTGATCCCAAGAGAAGACCAAAGACATCAAAACAATGCCAAACATTAATAACAAAGTTTTAGACATTATTTGAGTTTTCTGTAAATTGAATGAAATATTTTTAAAATTATGAAAATTGGGATCAAAAACAAGAAATTAAAAAAAACAAAATAAAACATAAAATGTTGATTAAAGCCTACCTCTCATTGAGTCATCGAATTGGCATTCATTCTGAGTCCAGATTTACACTGAAAACAATTGACATTTGAGAAAAGCGTCCAATTTATGAGTTGAGACACAAACAGTTGACCACAAGTGTGGTTTGAGGCCAATTTCGGCAAAGAGTGGAGCCCTTTGCCATTCAAGCATATGATGACAGTCGATATGAATGAGTATATCGTACGCTCAAAATACTCACTCCTAAGGCTTCAATTCAATTCACATTTATTGAACGTTCAAACGGATAGCACAGCAATAGTCTTGTGGTCAACTAATCTTTGTGATCAACTAAGAGGTCCTTACAATTTGTCTAATCATGTGTCCAAACAAATATGAAATGAACTCATAAATTAAAAGATTGATTTTTTGGTGAACCATCAAAACAACGATTGAAATTATTTGCAAATATTGTAGGTTTGGTTGTGTCGCCACCTTTTGCTCACATCTTCACTCAGAGGTTGTTTACCAATATTTGTCTCACTTCAAGTGACGTCAGCTTTCATTACAATACTGTTTACGTTCTCAAAGAGATCAGTATTTGCCCACAAATGTCGAGTCGATTCAATTCACTATTGAATAATGTTTGCAAAAGTATTGCATTCGTGTCGTAATAAATGTGTTCAAAGAAGTTGTTTACTGGCATTTGAAGGCCATTTGAAGGCCATTAGCCTTAAGTCGCTAACAGTGTTCTCTCGTGAGAAAAATCATTACTTTATTTCAATTAAGACATTTTCTCCAATATTTGTCTGCGTTTGCAGACGACATCTCATAGTTTGATGGCTTCGCTCCACTCAACCCCACGACACGACACGACACGACACTCATAATTAATATTAAACTCTTTTAAAATGTCACTTAATTATCTTAAGTCTATTCGATCTCTTACTACGGTCAATAAGATTACTAAACATTATTCAAGTGTTTGTCCACTATTTTACCACAAATCTCTTGAGACTTATTGTTCAAAATCTATTTTCTCAACAAATCAATGCAATCATTCAATTGTTAATAAAGTTTTTCTTTCAATTCATTCAATGAATTATTCAAATATTTCCACAAATAGTCATAAATGGTATTTAAAATAAAGTTTAATTTAACAGAAATTTTAACCATTTTTGGTCAATAGTTGGAAATGTGGACAACAGTCGTCTCAATCAAAAGTATTTCTTATCTGTGATAATTGCCATTCAATTCAAGCCATCGATAGATCTCTTAATTATTTCGATTTATTTCAACAAAAAGTTTCCTTTGATTTGGATTTAAATGATATGAACAAAAGTTTTAAGAACCTTCAGATGTCAACACATCCCGACAAATATGTTATGTCCTCTGATGTGAGTCCCCATAACTAAATCAATATAGATTTAAACATACTACCAGTAATAAAAGATGGCCAAGTTCAATTATTCATATATGATTTTAAAGGTCTACTTTATATAAATTTGAGCAGTTTAACTTTGCTTTAATCATTTCGAATACCAAATATTGAATTTCTTCTTTCAATTGACAAGTTTTCCTGTTTTGTGACCTTTTCGAATATTTAAACTGACCACTCGCACATCAAAATTAGTCCATCTTTCTTAAACTGCCTTTAAAATGATTTATGAATAATTGAGTTACCTTGTTAGTTGACCATCTTTTGTTTGCAATTGTACCTTGTTAGAGTTCCCACTTTCAACTCTTAATAACCATTAGTGTAGAGTCAAAACACTATTCAAATGTTTGATTTGATGCCATATAACAGAGTTTAAATTGGTAAAATGTACAAGGGTCTTTAGCCCAATATCCTTCCCATAAAATCAAAAATTTCTTCCAAACATTTACATACACTGAGCCTAAAGCAGGAAATTCGGGTTTAAACTAATTTAATTTAGATCCTTTCTTAGACCAGGATTCGCCACGCTCCTCGACTCCGTTCTGGAAAGGGTAATGGGGAGAGTTAGTCAAAGTAAAGCCAAAATACGTTTTTTGAAAGGTTCTCCTCGATCTTGAATGTTACCAATTTAATGGTTCTTTTTTATAACTGTTTGACGAATTCTGAATTGAATCAAACTGTTTGAGGCAATTGTGAGGCAATGGTTATAAAAATTAGTATTCCAACCATTAATATCTAACATACAATTGAAAACATCTAACAATTAAAGTTTTAATAAAATAATTTAATTAATCTAATTATTAGCCCAATAATGGTTTAACTCAAAGATTAAACTGAAAAATGTCTTAAATGAGTGATTTCTGTTATTAATCGCAACTGTTTTCAGAGGGAACGCAACTATTCGACACAAAACTCAATTCTTATAAACAAAGCGTATAAAACACTTCGGAATCCTTACGAACGCGGAATATATTTACTCAAATTATTCAATACTAATGTCGAAGAGAACCAGTCAATGGGTTTGTTATTTAACACAATTTTCAATTTAATATATTTATCATTTATTTACTAAATCCCTATGAAGGGGTTCGAGGTATCTTTCTTATCAAAAATATACAATAAATTGCTTGCTAAATTATAGTTAAATCTTAAGTTTTTGCTAAATGAGTCCAGAATTCTCAGTTAATTCTTTGCATTATTTGATTTTTATTTGAAAACTTTTATAATTACAGAAATAATTTTTCAAACAAAATGTCGATTCATTTTTAGACAAATTATAAAACTTATTGACATTTCAGGTGAGTCTCAAATCGATTCACAATTTTTGTCAAATATTATGGAATTAAATGAAGACATCGAAGAAAATTGCGAATCAAAGGAAAAACTTCTCAACTTTTTCAATGATAACAAACAGAAAATGAATGAATTGATGGATCAGTTATCAGACGCTTTCAAATCTAGTCAAATAATTAGAGCCAAAGAATTGCTGGTGAAGTTGAAGTTCTTCGTCACTTTAGATTCTAGTTTGAAACTAAAGTTAGAGATCTTTGATTAAATTACAGAAAGGCTGTCCTCAAACTGAAGACTACTCAACGAAAAGACATGAATGACTACTAATGTTTACTATTGTTTTCTAATCGTTAGTAAATACTTTTAAAAATTGATTTATGATTTATATGTTTTCAATTGACTCTTTCACACAAACATCCATTTCTTATGCGAATGTAGTCGAGTCGCCACGGGAATGACTGAAACAATTGAATAAAATTTATTATTAATTGATATTATTTGTACGTTTTATACCTCGGGTGCATTGAATTCTCTGACCAAAGCATAAGTGAGACTATATTTTTGGACGCATTCATAATTTAAAAGCACAGCTTTCGTTAGCCGGTGTCGACCGCAACGCTTTCCTTTTTCTTTGCAGGAAAGTTGATAGAAATTTTGCGTTGAATTTTCATCCCGGTATAGCTCTAAAATTCGACCATTTTTTGAAACACCACCTAAAAATTAGATGTTCAGTAATTTTCGAACAAGATGTAAGATTTTAATAGTTCCTTAAGAATATTTCTTAATTTTATAGTTTTAAATTGTTGTCAATATTTGAGTTTTAATTAGAAAAGTAAAATACAAAATATAGAAAAATTGTATGAAAACAAATGCAAACCTTTCGGTTGAATTAATTCTTCTATTGATTGACAGCAATCCGTTGCAACGAATTTTGGATTCTTTTCAAAGGGATATTCTTTTCTGAAATCACTTCTATTTCTACTCGAAATCAAATTTAATCTAAAATCACGAGAAAATGCAAATTAATGAATGAGTTTATTGTAAAACTGAAGGGAATATTACTCTTTGATTATATCTAAATTCCATTGGAAGTCTTTGTTGTATTTGTGTTCACTTCTGAATGCCACCGAAATAAATGGAAAAATCTGAAAAATATTTCTTTAATTAGTTTTCCAAAAGTTTTCCAAAAAAAATAATTTCCATGAATTAGCACTAAAATAAAGGTTAGTAATTAAAATATAGCGGGTATTTTAATTACAAAGGCTAAAATGTCATTTAACTAAATAATCAATATTTATTAGCAATATCTTTAAAGAGAAATAGGCCAGAACTTTTGCATTCTTTGCACATTTACATCTAATGTTCATTTAGAATTGTCTCTCAAATTAATCATCTTCCAAATTCATATCCAAACTGTGTGAATTAGAATTTGGCCACCGAAAAGAAGAATTGAGGTAAAGGTACTTTTATATAGTGGTTATTCTTAAAAACATCTACATTTGGACAAACAAGATTCTGATAGATCCGCGGAGTGCGGCCTATTTTCCATTCAAAGGCTCAAAATTCTGTTTTGAATAGAATTAAATGTTATTTAACCTTCACCTAAGTGCATTAACAAATTTAGCCTAAGATTAGATTAAATTAGTATATTCCAGGTCAAAAATGAGAATATCTCTTAAACCTCACTCGTTT
>JAQGAR010000214.1:0-19601 GCA_034697865.1 Oribatida sp. | reverse complement strand
AAATATTGAATTCTCGATAATATGAACCTCACCATTCGATTCAGCATGTTTGATTTAGTCGGATTACTTACATCATTTGTTTCACAATTCAACTTGAAATTTCTGACTTTGACGCCTCCTAGCGGGTAAACCTCAACATATTTTCGAAATATTTTTCTATTTTTGAGTTCAGTTCGAGTTCCTCTACCGAATTCATATCAAATTTATCTGGGGCGAGCTGAGGCAAAATTTCAACCTAAAGGGGCACTATCCCAATTTATATACTTCACTATTTCATCACTTTAAAAGGCAAGGCCTGGTAATACATATTGTAAACAAAGAAAGCTCTGTCTCAAACCTTAAATTCATGGAATAGCTTCGAATGTTTACAGAAATGAGCAAATATTGAGTTCTATACACATAAATAGATATATCTTCAAAATATTGATGTCATAAATAAAAGAACCAGAATATATATATACTTTGCAAATTTGAGTCTTTCTTTTCGAGTAAATAAAAAAGGAGAAAATTCTGAAATCAGATCTAAAAAGAGTTAAATGTTTTACACAATAATTGGCACAAAAGAGGAATAAAAGCCAATTAAAAGGTTTGATAACTAAACTGATTCCCACTTAAGCTTATGTTTTACCAATTAATTAGTTTAAAACTTTTTATAAGTTATTATCATTTGATTTAATATATAATACAATTATCGTTAAACGTGTTCCGCTTCAGTCATAATGATCTGTGGCGGAGGTTTGTGTAATATACTTAACGGTCGTGCCCCCCGCATCCGTTGCTGTTGTTGGAGAAGATTCTGTTGAATCTGGACCTGACGAGTGTGGTTTTGATACAACTGTTCGGCAATCGGTCCTCTTTGTTGGGCCGTTTTGCGAGGCTGTGGTATTGGAGGTAGCATTTGATGGCTGGGAATCTGTTGCGGTCGAAGCGCTAAATCAAATTCAACTGATTTTCTTCGACCGATTCCCTTCTCATTGGCCAAAACTGAAGTATAGTCTCGAATCAATTGAGCGATTTGTAGAGCCTTTCAAATCAATAACTGTTAGATGTCATCGAGAAATCAAAATTTTTAATACCTGGTGAGTTAGGAATATGTATTTCATTGTTTTAGATCCGGTGCTGGCCATCGCCACTATCATTAAACTATTTATGGTTGGGTTATAGTCAACGATATTGCGATAATCACAGGTCGACAAAACATTCTGAAAATAAATCATTTGAGTAAAAATCGAAAGAATTTAAAACAAAATTAGTTTTACTCTTGTTTTCAGTTCAAGTAAATGGATTCCGATTTGATCGATAGCCAGCCATAAATTCTTTGGCCACGAAGACGTGTAACTTTGCATCACTTCAAAGATAGTGGCCCTGTGCAGTGGCCACGACTGTATTAAGTTGAAAAACGACTGTTTTGCTTCTTCTGGAGGTATGTGATGCATCATTTGGTGCTGAGTCACTACCGCTTCGGGAGATATTCTGGTGAGAATACGTTGCGGAAGACACTGTGCGATCACTTGTCTATAATCTATTACTCCGGAATCATAATCTCCTAAATCTATCTGTGCCTTTAAGGCGCATATAATCACTGCTTCCTGTTCTGTGATCGGAAACCGATCGAAACGAATGTTATGAACCATTTGATGATAAAGAAGCTCTTTCTCGACCGGATCCGATAGATCAACAAAAGCGTCCAAAAGTATGTGTTTCTAAAATGAAAACTCTATACTTAATAACAAAATTCATTTACAAGTGATTGTGAAATACCTTGAAAATAAAGAAATGGTTCCTCTCATGAGTTTTCTTGGAGAGAGTACCAGTTTTTATATGTTCCTCGTGCCATTTCTCCCAGTAGGCAATTGCATCGCCTACTTTTTCTTCTGCTTGTAATGCCTGTTCAGTATTAGGTCCGAGCATTTGGTAGAGTGCAAATCCCGGTGCGTTTTGCCGCAAATCTATCTTCAATTGAATTTGTTCGATAACTTCGGAAATGACGGCACAGGCGTCAAACTCAACCGCTTGGAACTGTCCGTCGAGAAAATGTATTCGGGCGTAAATTCGCCGACAATTTATTGTACTTAGGATCTCAGCCCTGGAAGGCGCTAACTTCCGGCCCCGAGTCTCAAGAGTGCCCTGGAGATTTCTTAAGGTGAAGTGTGAGTACTGTCCCTCTTGTGTGACTTCATCCAATGCACATCTGCGGAGATGTGAGTGCAGATATGCCAAAATTCGTCGATCACTTGGATATGTTATACTACAGGCCAGTGCCAGCAGTTGCCAGTGTCTGATATTGACCCGACTGTTTGGGTCAGGGTGGTCTGTTGTCTGTTTGATCAGTTGTAGGAAGAATTCGTTGCGTAAAATATCTGCATCTTTTCGCAAACACTTGTCTAATATGCTCTGGGCTAATCTAATTTGGTCCCTTTCGGTTTGTCGGGGCCATTCCTTCTCATCCATAGCAGTTTCTTCATTTTCAGGAATATTAAGCCCAGAATAGGCCAGAATTGAGTTGAAATTATTGACTGCCATCGCTTCCAATTCAGGATCTGATATGACTAGAGTTGAGTTTTGTGTCGGAGACTTAGTGTACGCCCAAAAAGAGTGCGGAAAGTGTCTAAAGAATGCCTCATCAAATTCTGACCCGAACTCAGTTTTGAGTTTATCCAGACGTGCCCTGTTCAATCGCCTCAATGTATTTCGGATCAGGCCTCTGCTTTCTTCGGGAGGTTTTCTCATTATATTACTGTCAATAAGAATGCGTCTACAGTTGACGACGTCGTGATGTAATTTCATTCTGTCCTCTAATGTCATCTTAAGTAATCTTCTTCTATTGGGCTCACCATTTGGACCGGTATTAGAATTCATTGCATTTGTTTGTCTCATCCAATTCGAGTGATTTGGGGAATAAGAGGCCACTAAAGCCGCGATTTCTTCCTTTTGATTGGTTTCGAATGTAAAGCATTTGTGACTATCGGCTACTGTTTTGATCAGTTTAATGGACAAAAGGTTTTCCGTCGGGAATACAGTCAGAGATTCGATATCACAAAAACGATAGGCATTAAGAATTGACTTATCCGCTGGATTTGTGATTAGAATTCCCTCTGAATTAACGCCGAGCATAAGATTGTGGCCATAAGACAGATATCCCTTATAAGTGACCGGGAATAGTGTTGCACCGTATGTCGGGTATTGCATTACAACCGATAAATACCATACTTTAGCGATCAAATCGGCCTTTCCTTTACCATACATTTTATGAGCCTCGGCGATCTTAAGGGCCCATTCCGTCTTCGTATAGCCAACTGCTTTCCTCACACGGAAACAGATATAATTCTCAACGTCTTCATAACTAGCAGTCCTTCCCTCAACATATTCTCCGAGAGATACCTGAGCCTGAAGTCCAGCCAACTGTAGGGCTATTCTTTCACTTACAGGAAATTCATCTCTTTTGACGACACAATGCACTGCCTGTGCGTAGAGAAGATTGACTTCTATGGGGTCGTGTGGTATTTCACAGGTGTTACGGAAGAGTCGCTTTTTGAAGACAAATTTACAATCGCCTCCACCTAAAGCCAGACTTTGACTCTGTTTAGCCGAAGCTTTTGTGCCGTAAGTGTTGTTCTTTTGAACCATTTCCCAATTGGTAATTATGTCCGCCAAATAGTCGTGACCTTTAATTACTCGTTCATATTCTGGGGTCAGTTCATAGAGAGCCCAACCATCCAAACATCTTAACCCTATCTTATTGGAGAGACAAGTCATGGCATCATTAGCCGTATCGCACGGGTGGATATCTATGGCTTTTGTGCGGCCGTCGAGAAAATAGAAGCGACAGACGAGACTACTCAATGTTCGAACGGCATTCACTTCTAACGAAGAGGGAGGCATTCGACGGATGTGTGCTTTCGGTGAATGCAAATTATCGATACAAAACTGGGCGTAACACGAAATCGACGCATCTTTTCGAAGATGTTTACGGAGATAACTGTAAAAGTATTTGGCGAACACTTTAGTCGGTTGGAAGGCAGCGGTTGTCAATCCTAACATCATCCAAACTCTTTTGGTCTCATCACGTGATGGGTTCCCGTTTGACTGACGCACTAATTGCACAAATATTTCGTCGCGAAGTTCTTCGCGTTCTATGCCGTGACCTATAATTGTCTGAATAAGTCTGATCTCTGGATCTGGTTTGAGGTCTCCTTCAATGTATTTACACAACTCTTTAAATATGGCGCAGGAAATGACCACATTTTCGGGGTCATGCAGATGGATGTGAGACGTGGGTATAGCGTTGTTAGCCGTCCATATAAGCATTTCACTCTTAGACATGTAGTCTTCAGTTGTCCTTCGTTTTCTGGTCAGTGTTCGAATGACTCCACCACCAAAGTCACGGACGTGATTATTGAAGAACTTGTCGGCGAACTCAATCAAATCATAAGTTCGTAATTCGACGCCATTCTTATCGCTATTCTGTTGAGGACTGGAATTCATTTGTTGTTTCATTAATTTATTTTCAGAAATAATCTGTTGTTGAACTGAATTTTGATGTTCGGGCCATCCGTTCATCTTTTGAGTCACAATTTGTTTGTCTTCGTTCTGTTGTGCGCTTAAAGTCATTTGTTGGCTATTATTCGTGTTATTAATATTATTCTGAACCACGAAATTCTGGTTTTCTTCGTCGTCTTGAAATTCAAACGAATAGCTCCGTTCGGCGGCGGCTAATGGCGTATAAAGAAGTGATCTTTCAGATTCTGTTGCGCTAATTATACTGTCCACTTCACGACTTTGTCTATCACCTGAAGGTGATGGAAGAGGTGATGGAGATATTGTTTCAATTGTGTCAGATCCGAACATCATATCGGAGCCATTTGGTGGTGGCAGCGGACTCGGAGACGTCTCTTCTCTTTCGGGAATTGTCGATATTTGTTGGTTGAGATCATTCATTTGATTTTCAGTTCTTTGGATTAATTCATCGAATTGTTGACTGATATCATTGATTATGTCTTCAGTTTTGTTTTCCTGTACTTCAGCCAAAAATGAGAACATTTGCTCCAAATCTGCATAAGAAGACTCGGGTTTGTAATTTGGATCTTGCCCATCTGCATTTGTGTGGGGTGTTCTCTGCAGTAATCCATTTTGTTCGATAAGCCGAGCGATTGTTTGCACTTCTTTTTGCTCCAAACTATTCGATTAAACGATAAAAAGTTTGGTAAATAAAATATGTTTTTAGTTGAATGAACTCAGAATAAAAACTATTCGAGAGATTCCTGTTTCGGAATTCCTTCGCTTTTTTGAAAAGATGTTTGTTTAACATAAAACTCAATAAAAGACAAACACAAAAAAATGATTTGAACTTTGAAAGTGAATTTTAATAAAAACTAATTCAAGCATTAATTCATTGTAAGTTTTGAGTTAATATAGAAAAGTTGGAAACCATACCCATATCGCTGCTCCAAAATCGACCTTTTATTCAATAGAAAGAAGGATTTGCGTGAAATATAAGCAAATTATTGATTTAATAATTGATATAATTGGAGGCAATTCTGTTATGTTTTTCAGAAATATGAGAACAAAGTATAGCAAATGTAAGGCTTTTTTATAACTAATGAGTCAGAAGTGTTTGGTTTTATTGATTCTAAGCACAGAATATCAGTGCTTTCCCTTAACAAATCGATACAGAACTGAATGTCATACTGGAGGACTGGATACAGAAAAACGGGTGCTTTGCTATAATACGTGCCAACAATTCTAACTTTTATTACTCAAAAATCTCAACAGATTTCAAAGTAAATAACTATTTTTCACTTTTTTCGTTGAGAATTGAGAAAAATATGGTTTTTCTGGAATTGTTTTTAAAACAAACGAATCGATAAACGTTTTGATAGGAAAAAGAGAAATATTGACTCATTTTTCAGTTTCGTTGAGAAATATATTCTAAGTCACACTTTAGGTCTTATCAGAAAAGAAACAAATTATAGGAAAAGCAATCAATACTCACAAAAGTTGTTCGTTTACTTCCGTTTGGTTACTATCGTTGTTTTGGTTATCATTTTGTTGATCACTATTCTGTCTCTGCATCTGAACTAACCTCCGCTGTTCATTAAGAAGTCGTCTCTCATTTTCCTCCTGTTCTTTGCGTCTCATTTCTTCCTCTACCTTTCTCATTTGTTTCATTGCAGCGGCCACTTCCCGAGCAAACATTCCCCTAACAAACGCCTGCAAAGTAATGGCTGCCCTCCTCATTCTAAGATATTGAAGTCTTTCACGGTGTCCTCTAAAGTGCAATTGAATGATTATGGCACAACACCTCATTTCCAAGAATTTCTTTCTCTGAATATGTCCTTTAAATCGCTTTTGAATGACAACAGCCATACGATTACATAATGACTTTCGTTGTTCTTCAAGTGGTTCGTTAACTGTTCCCCGAAGAAAAACTTTGGTTTTGCCGATTTGCCACTCAGTTTTCGGCATTTTTAGTGTCAAAAGAATTTTTGCCGCCGCGTCTGACTGAAGGCCTAAATGTCTGACAGTTTTAAGCACTAAACACCGGTATCTGATCACAAATTGACTAATAGGGAAGTGGATTGGAAAGCCTTCTCTGCGAATGCGAATAATGTCAAGCATTCCCAGATATTGAAGTTGAGTCTGAACTTGTTGTTCGTCGTAAAAGTTGGCCGCTTTTATCATATTTGGTTTAATACATCTGACATACCACGGGTTAGTCGAATGGAGCAGATCTACCAGTGCTGTCAATTGGAAACGGAATGCATCGCCGACTGTTGGCCGACCTTTACTTGTTTTGGTCGTATTTTCAGATCTATTGACCGAAGCATAAGTAGTGTTGGCCACACGACTTGCCGTTACGTTCATTAAATCCTATTGTAATCAAAATTTAATTAATTCTTAGTTCTGAATATAAAACTAATCTATTGATTGAAAGATTATTTACTTCTTGTGTCATATGATAACTCCAATACCACTGAAGAATGAAAGCGAAGCGAAAGCAAATGTTTTCATATAATAAGCAAAGCATTAAATGTTTGCAATAAATATATTTTATATAAAAATTTACCTGAAATTTAACTAAATCTTTGACGAAGACGTTTGAAGAGTCGTGCATCAGATCGAAGAGTTGGTCCTGTTGTACGTCTTTGTTCTTCTCCAGAAAACCACTGATATTATAGACCACATCTCCGGCATAGTGTCGGACTCCGAACTCCATTCCCCAACGTCTCCTATCATCTCCACGTATGTAATTGATATGAGAATCGAATTCTGAGTGCAGTTTATTGACATAAGTTATGTCCGTTCCTTTCGGTATTCGGCACTCTTCGGTCAATAGACGTATTATACATTTGGGCGGCTTTTCTAACAGTTCGAGACACGGAGTGTTGTCAGTGAAGTTGATGTGAGAGAATGAGATGCCTTCCTGTCTATACTGTAATCACACGAATAGTTGACATTTATTTCAAATAATTTGATGGAAGGGTTTCTTACGATTTCCTGTTCCAAAGCGAAGACATAGTGATTGAAAAAACGGTGAAGTTTTTCGTTGGCATAATTGATGCACAACTGTTCAAAACTGTTTACATCGAAATTCTCAAAACCGAATATATCGAGAACTCCCAGGAATCTGTCGCCATCCTGTCCAGGATTTGTGCATGTGTTTATGTAGCTGACTATCCAGGCAAATGTCCTCGAATAGAGGGCTTTAGCCATTGCGTGTCTATTTTCTCGAGCTTCTTGGAGTTTGAAAGGTATATCAGTTACCATTCCTCTAACATTAATTTGACGTTGAAGTGTGGCCAGGGTCAGTTTATATGCGTCTACACCGAGTAGTGTGGCCACAGTTGCGATTACCATTTCGTCGTCAGGACTCAGTTTACAGCGCTCTCCATCCAAATGATCTTCAAATTGAAGGTTTCCCAACCATAATATGGCACTCAATACAGAGAAGATTCCGTCGCACATCTCTGGAGGAATATTGAGGACAGACATCGCAAGTCGTAATGAGTCAAACATAGCGACGTCATCGACGCCATCTATTTTAACGCAACCACTCTGTCGGAGGTATGCATAGCATTCCAGGGGTTCAATGAGAAATTGATTGCGAATATCGGGGTTATACTGAGCGCTCAGCACCAACTGATAGAATACGTGATAATTGCGTTCACCGAAAGACTGGAAAGTGATTCTCGACTGTTCCAGCAAATAGTCTTGAATAATACAGCCTTTAATTTGGTAGCGACTGTCGAAGCAGACCTGGATAAATTTACCGAATCGACTAGAATTATCATTGCGAACAGTCTTGGCGTTTCCAAATGCTTCCAGAATGGTGTTTGCTTCCAGTATCTGATGTTCCATCCAAGTCGATTGATTTGACGTAACAGTGCATAAGTACTGAAGAATGAATTTAGTAGATTCTGTCTTTCCGGCACCGGATTCACCGGAAATGACACAGGCCTGGTTTGCATTATCCAATTGTAAGTGACTATAGGCAGCCTCAGCGATGGCGAACACATGTGGCTCCTGTTGTGATATCTTTTGACCATTATATCTGAAAACCCAGTCCTTAATTCGATAATTGGATTAACGGATCGATTGATAGTCGAAAAGAAGCGAAAAAATCTTTTAATTTAATAAAGGAATGGCAGAGAAGTTGACTTACGGTCTCATAAATATCTAATTCTTTGTATGGATTAACCGCTACCAGAATAGTTCCCGTATATGTCTGGACATAAATTAGTGATTTAGTGAAGAAGAATGAGAGAATAAAGTCAATTATTGAGTGATAATCGACTATTCATTACAAATGTGTCGAAACTTATTTAATTTGATTTAATTTAGTCTTTTTCTAATCGTTTGAGTCATTTTTGCGAACAAATTATTCCTCAAATGAAATGAGAGTAAAGACATGATATGAAGAAGACTTACATATATCTGTTCCCTATCGTATCGAACTTTGAGATTAGTATTAATGCCTCGCTCATCAATATTACTTATGACAGTCATGTCCGGCACCCCATCCTCGGGTCTCCAGCCTATTAGGTGGACAGACATAACAACATAACCAGTGTTAGAACCAAATAATATTTTCAAAATGTATGTTAAATAATGTGTTGTTCTTGTGATTAAAGTGCCTTAACATGGTAATTTATATTTATAGCTTTGTTTTTGTACAAAAGGAAACGCCAATAAAAGTGTGCAAAAAACCAGAAGAGATTCATAGCTATTATTCTTTAATGTAATGAAAAATAATGAATTGCTTTAAAAAATAATTGTGAGAATAAGCATCGCTTCTGTGTATTACAGGAAAGACTGAATTAATGAGGATTTCAGACGAAATTGCGAAATGAAATGCAGTCACAGAAGAGTAAAGAAAGTTATAATGTTTGAATTAAACACTGAATGACTCAATGAATGGATAAATGAATGGATGAATGCCGGATGAAAACCGAAATTTAAGGAACTGAAATTAGTTCATTGCCAAGTTTGTGCCCCAATCCTATTATTAACTCAATTATGGAATTGTATAATATTTTTGATGTATTATTGTGTCAAACGCCTCACTTATTATTTAATATGATTTGTTAATTGAGCGATAAATTTGATAGACATGTTTGACTTGAGAATCTATAAGTGTTGTACAAGTGTATTGACCTAAAGGCAAGGGGCGGTTGCCTTTTCTCAATCTTGAGATCCATTCTCCTCTCCACAGTTGTGTGAAAGAGGTTTGAGAGCAGAGATAAACATATAATGTGTTATTGCATTAAAATTATTGCGATAGCAATGCATTGGAAAGAAGGCATCAAAGCGTTCATTGCATTCAATAAATTCTAGAATCAAAATAAACAAATAGATAGCAATGAAACCATACCTTTCTGTCCGGTGTCCCACCCGTTCATCATTATTGCATAATTACTACACTCTTAAACACAAATAAATATTTAAAACAAATTATAAATTTGGTGTAAATCGGGGTTTGTTTTGTTTGGCAAAATTTTGGTTCTCTAGTAAAGGGAGGAATAGGATGCGATTCACTCGACGCTCACATCTTTGCTTCACTTTTATCGACCGCCAGTTCAGACCAGTGCTCTCTCTATTAGATGGCTTTCCTACTGGTTTTCGACACATATAGCATATCCTGTGCACAGTCACTGTTTGAACATCGCTTAGTAAATGCCGATCGGTTTATATAGCGATTCTCTTGTATAGCCAACATTGAACACTGGATGTACTGCTCACACACGCACACAGACATCAACTCCACCAAACAAACGGTACACTCCTTTTCCTATGACTCATTCCCCCAGTGATATACACAATGTATATATACTCCAAACTTTTGATGCCTACCAAACAAACCGATGGTTTTGCTGATGATTAAGGTCTACAAGAATTTCCACTCTTTTTATGTTTTAAATCGATTGCATAACACTTAAGAAAGTTTTTCAAACAACTCATAAAACAATTTGTATAACAACTCGTGAATCAACTTTTAAGTGATATTTAATTTACTTTACAATAGATTTCTGTCAAATTCAGGTTTTGGATAAACTTAATATCTTCTCAATCTTTTTTTTTTGAAAATTAAACTCAATGAACCGAAAAAAAAGTATTTCTGAAGGACTTATTATTCATTCCAAAGATATTTGAATTTCTTTCCTGGAATTGATTTTCATTTATTTGCAAGAATTATGTTATTTTGAATAAAACATTTGAAAATTAAATCGATTTTGCTTTGAATTGAATTCGCATCCAATTATTGTATCAATATTTCAATTTAAATAAGCCTTCACTTCAAAAATAAAATGTTTTGCTATTGATTTACATTCGACTGAATAAACCAAATAAAATAGAAAGTATAATAACAATGAATTGTTAATGATTAACTTGAAAAGCTCCAGGGTCATGTAGGAAGTTTTATTGAATAAATATTAAATCATTAAATATTCATAAAAGGCGTAAAAATCCCGATAAGTGAAGAAAAAGTCGAAATGCTTTCCCTATAACTTAATAATAATTATATGTTTCAACAGTTTATCAATTATTCAGTTTTTATAGCGAATAAAAGTGAAAAATGTTTTGAAAAAATGCCGTAATATTCAGTCAAAAAACATTCATTCAATTGATGCAAATTTAAGCGTTCCTCCAATAGATGGCAGAGCGAGCGCTCACACAAACACTGTTGATATCCTTTTCCGCCGTCGTTTCAACTCGTGTTGTGTTTAAACGACAATTGTTTTGATTTAATTCAGATTTTGAGTCATTTCTTCGGCAAATTTCGGTAAGTTTTGAACGCCTTTTAGCCAATAGATTATCGGTTGTCTGAGTGGACACATTTGTCGTCAAATGTTTTGATTGTTTTGTTTTAATTTATTGTTTAATTTGTTTTGCAGTAAACGATGTCTAAAGTGAAGACTAAGGACTTGAGAGGCAAAAGGAAGGAGGAATTGACCAAACAGTTGGATGAGCTGAAGCAGGAGTTGGCCAATTTGCGAGTGGCCAAAGTGACCGGCGGCACTGCCAGCAAATTGTCAAAAATTCGTGTTTTTCGCAAAAACATCGCTCGAGTGCTGACAATCATTGGTCAGAATCAGAAGGAAAATCTTCGAAAGCTATACAAAGGAAAAGCACACAAACCCATTGATTTGCGACCAAAACTGACCCGAGCTATTCGTCGACGACTTACTAAACACGAACAGCAAATTAAGACCCGAAAAGAGTTGCGCCGACAGAGAATTTGGCCGCAGAGGAAATTTGCGCTCAAACAGTAACCAAATGTCTGATTATTAATAAATTCCAGTTTTCTTTGAATTCAAGTTTTTATTTATTTTTTATTAAATGAAACTTCATTTAAAATTGATGGCCATTAAGACTGAATCACTATTGCAACAATTCCCACCCTTTTTTTTGGGGGGGGGGGGGTCGGTTAAAAACGGTCTTATTCGAAAAGGAACAAATTATAGGAAAAGCAATCAATACTCATAAAAGTTGTTCGTTTACTTCAGTTTGGTTGCTATCGTTGTTTTGTTTATTTTGTTGATCACTATTCTGTCTCTGCATCTGAACTAACCTCCGCTGTTCATTAAGAAGTCGTCTCTAATTTTCCTCCTGTTCTTTGCGTCTCATTACTTCCTCTACCTTTCTCATTTGTTTCATAGCAGCGGCCACTTCCCTGGCAAACATTCCTCTAACAAAAGCCTGCAAAGTAATGGCTGCCCTCCTCATTCTAAGATATTGAAGTCTTTCACGGTGTACTCTAAAGTGCAAGTCCAAGAATTGCTTTCTCTGAATATGTCCTTTAAATCGCTTTTGAATGCCATACGATTACATAATGACTTTTGTTGTTCAAGTGGTTCGTTAACTGTTCCCCGAAGAAAGAGTTGATCCTGTTGTACATCTTTGTTCTTCTCAGTGTCGGACTCCGAGTTCCATTCCCCAACGTCTATCGTCTCTCTGAATGTACAATGAACAATTTCCAGCCTTTCCTTAATTTGATGAGACTCATAAGTCGCTAAATGTGCGGTTATATCATTGTTTATATCCTTGTTAATTTCTCATTGTCTATATTCTAGGATTTCTCATAATTTAGGACTGTTTTCTGATTTTTATAAAGTTGTTATACAAAAATTGTTGTTTCAGACTCTTTAAACTGATCTTCAAATTGTGGTCGAATGAAACAATTGATTATTAAAATATAATAACGTGAAATACATAAATCAAAAGTTTAAAAATTTTTATCATTTAATTGAAACGCAATATTTTTGCTCTTCAATTCTTATAAATTCTTTAGTTGAATCAATATTTTTATGAAATAAGATAAATGAAGAACCAATTTATGGCTTTGAAAATCTTATTCTTAATACAGTTTAAAATAATTTTAATATTGGCTCAAAACAATTCCGAGAATGATTCGGGGAATATTACAAAAAGTAGTGTCAATCAATCTCTGGCTCGGAATAGCTTTGTAAATGCATTTAATGTATCGTTCAACGAAACGACAACAACTAAAAGTTGTGCGGAAACATCTGCTGCATATTCAGAAAAAACAAACTCTTCTGAAGGAAACATCTCTTCTCTCATATCAGTTGTCAATCAAAGCATACTTTTGACTCGGAATCTAAAGTCAAGAAAATTTAAGAAAAATTTCAATTCTTCTAATCGTCAAACACTGAAAGCTATTGAGACTATAATAAAGAAAATGATGAAAGAAGTTTCTGCGACTAAAATTAAGACCAGAAGCAAACTGACCGTATTCTTGGCCGCATACCTTTTCTACCCTTTATTCGAGGCCTTTTGGTTCTTCAAAGGGTATTTGAGTGGAGACAAACAGATGATGAATAAATACATTTCCAGATATTTATCGATTCATTTGAAAACATTTAGTTGTGTGGTTTTCATGATCAGAATACCTGTTATAGTGATATACTTCGCTTTGGTTGGGGCGCACCAGCTTCTCTGTTTAAAGTTATTATCTCAAGTGCCCAAGACTTTATATCCCGAAAAGATTACAGAAAAGAATCGCAAAATATTTACTGCATATTATATGACACTAAAAGGTGTGGGTTATGTGGTGGGCGCTCTCGGAAGTATTCAATTATACTTAAGGCAAAAGATACAGCTTTTGGACACTTTTTACTGATTCAGAATTTTTATGAAATCCGTAAAATAAATGAATTTTGATTTCAAAGCTATTCTTATAATTAATAGTAATAGCGATGAAAATAAAATTAACAAATGATTGATTGATGATTAGGGTTAGGGTTAGTGCTGAAGACATTCACATTTCATATCTGCGATTTCGAGAATTTCCTCTAAAAGAACTTTATTGTCGGCTTCAAAACTCCTCCAATTTTCCGCCGATATGCTCTTAACGCGATTCAAATGAATTGCAATAAAGGAAAGGCTTCTGATTCTCGAACTCAATGTTTTGTTTTTATCCGCAAAAATCAGTGCATCGATAGCTTCCTCAGGACTCAGGTCTCGGAAGCAGAGATTGTCGCAAATGGACTTCAATTGAGGAATTCGATAAAAGTTGGCTGCGGTCAGCATTTTCTTGCAGTATCTCTCGATATTAGGAGAATAGCCTTTGTACAGGAAGAGAATTATTTCATAGAATACATTGCAATCAATTTTGTTGATTAATATCTCTTTCTGTTTCTTTTCAAACAATTTCTTAAAAACTGAAGACTTTGATGCCAACAGTTTTGAATGAACGTCGAAATCCATATCTCCGACGACGAGCCGAATGTCACAAAACTCTCTGTCATTCATGAGATCGTGAGTAAACGCAAATGCGTCCAATCGATTGGAGGAATCGCCAGAACTCAGATGTTCTTCGCATTGTTTTGGATATAAAACTCGTAATTGCAAACAAGTAATCGAAAGCATTAAATTCAGATCCAAAGAACGCTTCGAATTGGCAAAGATTTCATCAGTTTTGGCGAAATACTTCCAGCCCCAACCACACTCACCATTGAAGAAAAGGATTCGACTCGTCTTAGACCACACTTTCTCTCTTTTAGTCTCATTCAGTGAGATCTCGAACTTTGCGATCTGACCACTAAAGCGCTCAAACTTTTTAGATTTTAAGTGTAGAAAAAGACCGAAATAGAAGTGTTCCGAATCGTTTTGTTTATTTTTGGGCTCAATAGTCAAATACCAGACACTGTTATCCAATTTTTTGAATTGAAATTCAGGACTTTTCAGTTGTTTTGTTTCTGATTTTCTCAGACCTTTGATTACGATTTTTAATTGTTGTGTAATCTCTTTCGTCGACTTATTCTCCTTTGAACTGAATATATGTTTTCCATCGATATTCCAATTGGGAAACACTTCAGACTTAATGGACATAATTACCGCACAATTGTCTTAATCTCTATATTATTTGATCAATAGATGAGTATTTAAATAATTAAATAAATATTTTAAAGTCTCGCGAGATATCAATATTAAAATCTGTTAATTAAGTTGCTTTTAATATATACCTGATATAACTAATGCGCTGCATATTTCTAATTCATCAAGCTATAAATTTGACCAAAACAAAAAGAGCCAAGTTTATTTTCATTAATTAGAGAAATATAGATTCTAGTCAAATATTATTCAACAGTTATAACTTATAAAATGAACAAATAATTAATTAATTAATTATAGACTTAAAGACATAATTTATTTGAAATTAATATTTTGTAAAAATGTTTCGTTAAATACAATATTAGAGTTATTAAAATATTGTGGAATTAATACTTATATTGACTTAAAATGTATTTTATAGTCTTTCACTCGTTTTACAACTCCTTCTGGTTTTTAGGCGGTCGGAAGGGCTCTGTCTTATGCCTCTTAAGATCAGAATCGTCGTGAAAATCACTGAAAATATTAAACCATTAAACTTTAATATTGTTTTAAGAGATGGTCAGAGGGAAGGCTCACAAACATTTGACTTATTGGCAAAACTCATTTGAAGAAATTTCAAATGTTTGCATAAAAATTTGTTAAAAATGATTGGTTTTGCGGCCATTCGGGCCATCGATTAAATAAATACTTACACAAAACATTGTTTGCAATAGAGATCTCCGGCACAACCGATGCATTTAATGACAGCGTCTTCGTTGCAGATTTCACACCACGGAAGACAATCGGATACCATTTTTACATTTTCTTCGTCCAACTGATTGACATCACTCGGAATCGACGGCAGATTAGTCTCAGACAATAATCTTTCGATTAAATTGTTTTGTTCGGTCTCTTCATCCAAATCGCTGTCCATATCCATCGTTGAAGAGGTTTTCTTGGAATCTGAATATTGTTGGCCTTTAAGTCGAGCCAAACGGCGTTCAATCTCTTCATCAGTGGATGCTCTTCGAGTAGAACCCAATGAAACCCGAGTAAACTCATCGATGCGCAGCTCTTCAGACAATTGTTTAATAAGATCTTCTGTTTTTTCAGTGTCTGTCTTGTGTTTCATCTGTTGATAGACAGTTATCGGTGGCATTGAATATACATTCGGATCGATTCCCTTGAGTTTCGCCAAACGTTCTTCAATTGCCTTTTGGTCCGTCAAAGAAGTGTTTTCTGATTTTAATTTTCTCAGTCTTTCTTCAATCTCTTCCTCACAACTAAAAGATCTATCGATAGGTTTTCCACTCATGTCTTAAAGGGTTTTCAAATAAAAAATTAATAGTATTAATTGAATTAATCAATAATTGGACACTAATTTTGAGTCAATTGAAATGTTTTGACAAATATAAGCACTAAATGAGTAATAAAATGTTTATTTTGATTATCAATGGATTGCATCACATGTTGTATGCAATCAATGAATGGCATCACTCAAAAACAACATCAAATGATATACATTTTTGTGCCCTAAAATTAATTTCTCTAATGTTGAAATGTTTCAACTCGAAAGATCAATTTACAAATGTTTAATAATTACACTGTATAAACTCACTTTTTTTTATTGAAAAAAGTTTCATATCAGCCATTCTGCTAATTATAATAACACACAATATAAAAGATAAGCAAGTACATACGTAATTATACATAAATCTAAATATATTAATCAATTTAGAAATTACAATTCGACATGGGATAAATCAAATGAGTTTGGTAGATTTTCAATTTAAAAGTTTATTAAACTCAAAGTTGAACAAATGAAATGAGTGAAATGTCATAATTCTTGTAAATGTTTAGGATGATCTATTTATTTATTTGTGGCTTTAATTTAGAGATTTTGAATTTTGAATTTAACTTTCAAAAGAATATAATTTATATAAAAGATAATGATTTTTCATTCATTATATAAAATGTATTTACAATTAATATGAATTGAGTTAAATCTGAAGACTTAATTTACATTTATTTTCATAAATTGTAATTTTATCAAAAACTCAATTATTCATAGAATTCATAGAACTCTGATTATTATTAATGTTATTTGAAAACCTCTTCACTACTCAAATGAATGGTTTTATACTCAAAATCTGATTTTTCATTTTGTTTCAATTCGTCTACAATATAATAGTTCTTGTTTTAAGTTAGAAATTTGTATCAGTGATGTTCAAGTTATAAGTTGAAATAAAATATTTTTTAGTTCATGCTTCATGGCAATTACTCCATTGAACATTTAAAATGAGACAAAACATATTCCAACTGATATTTTAAAGATACGATTGGAACTAGGGAGGTTAGCATACAAAATTTTCGATGTTGGTACCTTGCGCATCCTTACATTGAACGTTACCTAGAAAACAGATTCTGGGAAAGTGTTTATTGAAATAGGCTTTCCACGTGTAATATATATTATAGTAGATAGACAAATATAATTGTATTGAGAAGTTGAAGAGATGTATTGAATAAAATGTTTTTCCCTTAAAGCGTTTCGTTCGACTAAAAAATATGTTACAAATTATTTTAATAAATATTTTGAATTTTTCGGAAAATCGATATATAAGTGAATAGAATCCAATGGTTGAGATTCATTGGATTTATATTAGAAATAATCTAAAATTTATATTATATTCTCTTTAGATTTAAATTTTCGAGAAATTTTGATTCCCTTCAGAATCACCTTTTTGTTTGAGTACTGAAAGATTTGAAATTTTTGTTAAATTAATGAGAAGAAAGAGTGAGCTTTTTTAGTGATTGAGTGAAAACATAAATTAGTTTCCACTAAATTTCATGAATAATATGTACTTTTAATGAACTCTCGGATTATCTAAAATTATGAAAAATGCAAATATTTTTGAGTGAATAAACATTTTCCCTGAATTTGATTTAAACTGAAAAACACGTTCAAAGAAATTGATTTTCAAAACAATTAAAAATTTTAATTTTAAAAACAAATTGAAACAAAATTAGTTTAAACTCTGCTCTCATATAAAATCATTAATTGAAGATTACTTAGAAAAGAATAAGAGTTTACCATGTGATTTTTATCAAGCGTTGATCATAACTGAAACTTTTGAAAGTCGCTTACAATTGTTGTCAATCAAAATATTCTATTTTGTGACCATTTCTGGGAAATCACTGCTTCGATAACTAATATTTCGCTCTAAATGTGCGATCCTTTCAAAGCGAAAATTGGATTTTCATAGCTTTCGACGAATGACTTCCAAAATAGTCACTCATTCATTTTGGTCGAGACTCAAGAGCTCACTCTTGAGAATATGCAAACACTGACGAACCGAGAGGGGTTGCCAAAGGGATTTCAAAAAATCTCCTTGTTGCTTTGCCTTGAGAAAAGGCAGAGAAATATATTAAAAAAAGTTTAGGAGAATTTAAAGTAAATCTAAATTTAAACTCAACTAAAGATACATAAGTTTAGGACAAACTAATGTATTTTTGATCAACAATTTTATACCCACTACATCTCTCTGTGCTTATGGAGTATCTGAAATCCCTTAGATAGTTTGATCATCCAAGCAATTTTTATTGAATCAGTTTTCTTGAATCAAATATTCATAACAAATTATGAATCTTTTTGATTAGGCTCTTGCACATTGCAACTGAAGTATGCATTATTGGCCAAAATAAATACATTTTCACTATAATATTCGGAAATTGCATTTATCAATTGATCAAAGAATCATTGAGTTTAAACCATTTAATTCTCATTTGACATAAGAGTTTCTCGAATATTGCGAACGGAAATGTTGTCCGCAATAATTGTAAATCGATTAGGAATTGAATTGAATTCTCAATAAATTATTCGCATAAATAAATTTTGGAAAAAAAGTTTGCTTCAAAAGGGAATTCTTTTATTATATTTTGTTCGCAAAAAAATCATACGATTGACAGAACATTCTATAAGAAAATTGTCGTATAAATTGTTTTACGTCCCATTCTTTTCTTGACTTTTCCCGACAAATGAGAGTTTACTGTAATTCCCATTCGAGCGAAACATTTGCCAATAATCTGTCGATTGAATAGAAATGTTGTATTCGTGGCACTCATTCATAAGACAAACATTACATTAAGGTCTCAACGATGGGTAAACATAATAAGAGAAAGAAATATTTCAAATGTGAAATATCGATACGATATTAAATGCGAGGCATTTGCAGCCATTCGGAGACAATCGCACACAAATCGGAATAAAAGCTACTCTTTTGCATAATATTTATTTCATCCACTAGTAAGCAAAGGATGCAAAACATCCTTTATTTTCGATGTTATTTAATAAAAACTTCTTATTAAACTAATTGTTTCCTTATTTCCTATGTTCTAACTGTTCTTGTTTTAGTAATAGCTTAATAGCATGCATGAGCAAGGGAGATTTTCAGAAAATCCCCCCTAAGGTCGAGATTTGCCAAAAAATCCCCCCTCCCTGAGGTTTGAAAAAATTTAGGCCCTCAACCGATTAGAAACAGGGGGCCCCACGATTTGGCCGCCACACGAAGCCATTTTGTCCTAAAACAGGGTTACCCAAGGGGGGGGGGGGTCAGCCCAAAACCCCCCCCTGACTCGGAAAATTTTGAAACCCCCCCCCTGACAGAGCGAAAAAATTTGCCGCCGCGCGAAGCGCGAACCGGATTTAAACTGGATTTAGGCCAATTTAAACTAAATTAAGTTAATTTAACTGGATTTAAACCGGATTTAGC
>JAQGAR010000213.1:0-19639 GCA_034697865.1 Oribatida sp. | reverse complement strand
TTGTTAACAATAGACAAACTTGATTATGTCAAGTTACTTTATCTATTTTACATAGTTTAGTTTTTTGGTCAAGATAAGTGGGTCTCATATTTTGGGTACCCCAAATTGGCACAAATGACCTTTTTTAGCTGAAAATCAAAGGTATGATGAAATGCTTTAAATACGGAAAGCAGTTTTTCCTGCAACAAATATGTCGCTACTTCGATCGGAAGGCTGATTATCATCAATGAGAACTTTTGGACTGCACACAACTAAAATTAAAACATTAAAACTGGTTTCAGAGTTTTTGATAGTGGAAAGTTTCAAATCCAAATGAGAGATGAGTGAGTCTTTCTTACAAAGCACTTATGCTGTGCACATTTGTTTCAACTTTGAGACGTTTCCAAAACAGTTTCTTTCTGTGCTTTTGTCTCTCCTTTTGATTAATCGGAAACTATTTTTCAATTTTAGTAATTAATACAATTAAACAAAAAGAAAATTCAATTAATTTTAATGGAAAACAAAGCGCGTGTTATGTAAGAGCAGTGTTTAACATAATTTATTCGTAGAGAAGGTGTATATAACAGTATAACTAAAGCAATACTAAAAATTTAAGCGCGAATGCAATCCGTCTTCTCCGGTGATCGTTAGCGTTGAGTTCAAGTTTCCGCTACATTAACCCCAGGTTTCTAATGGTTGACATATAGAGCCGTATTCGTGCCCTCCAAATGCAGAAATTGGCCGAAACCCACCCGAAACATCATTTATCAACTCTGTTCGGCCCATATTATCATTTCGGGAGTTTCTAGTTTTGCATATTATTTCTCGATTCAGCGCAAGAAGTGATCATGCAATGTTTTGCTCAAAATTTATTCAAAATTAAAACCGCTGATATAACTAACACATAAACATTTGTCTGAAATGCTTGACCTTTCAATCCTTCAGTTTTAGGCACACAAAGTCGAAAACACTGATCTCTTATATCTGTTTCATTATAAGTGGTGTATAAGTTATATATAAGTTATGTATATTTATATGATTTATGGATTTATTTTATTTTTTGACTCTTTTCACACATAAAAGACAAAACTTGAGTTTTTAAAAAGTGATGAATCCCTGCATATAATTCAATAAATAGCTGTTAGAAACAAATCATTGTTTGTCATAATATCCCTGTTGTTCCGGGAAATAAGAGTCAAATCGATACAAAACTTTAACAAATGTCTCATTTTACTTAGCAATAGAGACAAGGTCAAATCATTAAAATTAAAACCTCACAAAACTTCGATCATTTTGAAAATATATTTTGGTTTGGAATACAATTGATTGGGAATAACTACATGTATTATTTCTACAAGTTGCCTGCTACTTTGCATATCATGCATTGATAATAGTCCATTAATGATTGACCATTATAAAAGCAATGTTATCCAGATGAATAAACCTGATTTGAGCAATATTTCAAGATTTATATCAAAATATCCAATATATTTTATATATTTTATATATATATATTTAGTATTAGGATAAATGGAATTTTCAGAATCTTATTTCCAGATTATTGTGAGAATTAAGTTGGGTAAAACAATTCTTGTTAGATAAATCTGTGCCTCCTAAAAATAGTCAATAGCTGGAGCTAATAACTAAAGCTGAAGCACCATGAAACTTGTGATAATTAAAACTTGTTTTGCCCTAAATTGTGGCAAAATTAGGTAAAAGAATCCAATTTGTGGATAATTTTTCAAGGACAAGTAATAAATTTTGGGTTTAAGGATCATCCCCATTTGGGTTTCCTGATTTTACATTTGTCTCATGCATGCACAAGGCAAATATTCAATTCACAGCTGTTGTCCAGGATTCAACGAAAATTAGCCTAGTTGGTCAGCATAATTTCTAACTTAACTGATACATCACTTTACCAGATGTCCACAATTTTGGACAAATTCCTGACATATGTTTTGTAAATTAACTTGGTTATTCATCTACTTGGTTATTCATCTACTTGGTCAAATGATTAAAAGATTATACCGATTCTGTTTAAATATAATTATGTGATAGAAACCAATGATAAATACAATTATTATATGAAATCAGTTTTCGATAAGTTTTTATAAATTGTGTGAAAGCTTTGATTTGTGAACTCATTTAATGAAAAGTCAACAAATCTGTGAAAAATGAATTAATTTTGATTCAAAATATTCATGAGAATAATCAGATAAAAGCATTAGTCATGAATTGACACTTTTTACTGATAAACGAGCACATCTCAAATAAGTAGTCAGATGTTGGAAGTGGTGCAACTGTTACTGTGAGAGTTGGCCCAACTGATCACTTGTTAAGATCTGAGGGCAAACACTACTCTAACATAAAACGGTTCGGAAAACTGTGCTCGTTTGAAGTTCTCATCGGTGGGGGCAAAAGTAGGCCCCGTCTCAGTGTCTATTCCATCACTAGTGTTGAGCTCAACATTTGATGGCCTTCGGGGGCATTACTGCAGGCAATAAGACGCCAAAAGCCAAATACCATATCTGAGTCTAAAAGCAAATTCTGTTCATAACTGTGCAAAGAATGCAGTTCTCACTCATAAATGTCTTATTCATCAAAACAGTAAAATAAAAACAATTATTGTTTAAATAGAAATTTTTATGCACTTTCATAATCAGTGCGAAAAATATTTGTTTTTCTGGTATTCAATCATTTTGGTTATGATCTAAATATCGTCCAATAATTGCTGTCATTGGGGGAACAGTTGTGAACATTTGACTTCTTTGGCATTTCAAGGAATTCTCATACGAAACCCAACAAAATTCAAAATCATAACATTTTTTGTGGTCATTGCCTGAAAAAAATGATTTTTGGAGTCGAGTCGTGAATATGCATAAAAATTCTATATTTAAAAGTTTAAAGACTAGCCATAAGAGGATTGCTTCGTTCCAATCAGGCCTAACAGTTAGAGAACACAGTGTTTGCTGTGATTCCGAACACATTTTGCTAACTACTGTCAGATGAGGGCCACTCCTTCATTGCATTGCATGCCTGACAAACACTGACTAAATAGGGCCGCAAATACTCAGTTGCAGAGAGGGCTGACATCAAAATCCATCATAAATTCATTCGCAGTCAAGTATTTTATATCGTTTTATCGAATACTTGTGATTAAAGAAACATTTTTTGTTAAATGCGAACAAAATGTTTGTCAAACGATAAGTAATGCATTGATTTGATGTTTCATTAAATTAATGAATGAATGTAAGGACACACTATTTATTTTGTTCTCCACTTCACTCCCTCTACTTTACTGCACTTAAACTTGTGGTCAGAATTAGAGGACTTGTAGGAAAGGCCTCCGTAAAATCGCGCTGGGCTTGAGTTGGCCTTTAGCTTCTGGCGTCTTATTGCCTGCAGTAATACCCCCAACAGGCAAATGCCTGTTAGGGCTTATAAGCTCTTGGATGTGATGATGAAGAGAACGGAATGAGAAGTCAGTCACACACTGCACAAGTGTTTTCCCCAACTGATGAGAAAGTTTTAGTTTTAAAGAGAGTTAGCATTAGTTGAGTCAAAGAAAGATATTGTGAAAGAAGGAGAGTGTAAAATGCAGAGAATGGTCGGGTTCTGACTTCAAGCAAATGAGGCTCAGGAATGGCACAGCTGGACTTAGTAACTGGTGAAATTTTGCAGTCCAACACAACTCTCATTTATAAACTCCAATCTCTGTTCTGACTCTCTGCTAACGAATCCATAATATTTGACACATAATAATAATAATAATAATATTTTTGGTAAAGTTTTTTATATCGAGTTATAAATTGTATGATAATTATGTCTGAAAAAGTTGTTGACGACTAACAAAATAGTCAATACATTTGTGATTCATAACATCGACGCAAACAACCGATTGTTTTAAGTGAAATGAAAAACAAATTTTAGAAATTAGTTTCGACCGGGAAATGGATAAAGTCGTTTCTGATTTAGGCTGTGTTGACATGTCCTGATCACTAGTACCAAGTGAATTTTGAACAGTGTGAATCGTCAATAAAATTAGAGTTAAATGTTTTCAATTGATTTGATGAGTGACTGACTTTCTCTTCATTTGGTTTTATTATTCAAATGGAAAATCAAGTAATAAATTGTACGCCAAATATGAAAAATAATTATAATTATGATTTAGTAATAAAACTGTAGTGATTGCTGACTGTAGTGGCGCTCATACCATACGATTAGACTATAAATCGTTTGTGAATATTAAAAATTTAGAGCAAAACTGTTTGGTTATTAACATAACTGTTTGAATGCATTTTATGACTAAATGTATGAATCGCTTCCTATTCTGTAATTTTTTATGTAATGACTTTAAAGTTGGAATTTGGACTTTGAATACATTGATGATTGCAGGCACTGGTAATGCAATGTTGTTGAGCGCACGCGATTCCAACAGCATTTACCATTAGCACAAGAACAACAAGTGCCTCAACCCTTATTGACATATTCACCAGTGCTTCTGATTTGCAAATTCGTGTGTTTTCATGTATTTTAATTAACAATTTTTTCTTATATGGAAATTATAGTCAAGTATTGAATTTCAAGAAAATCTCATTCAAAGACTCAAATAATTCTTTAGACATTAAATCTCAGAGAAAAATGAGTGACGAATGCGTTTCTGAAAAGTAAGTTTTCAATGATAATAGAAATTTCAAATTATTTTAATTGACATTTGTTTACAATCTATTGATTGACATTTAAGACAATTTCTCATTTATTATCAGTTTAAGTCAATTGACTCTTATTTTGTTTCCTTTTGATTACATCTGTTTGTATTCCATAAATATTAATCTAATTATTAGTTTATGTCATATCTTCGAAAATAACGATCAAGGTTCTTATTCTACGTTTAAGAATAGACTTTCACTTTAATATACATAAATATGAATATTTGTCCTGGGCTGCAATCGTTTTTTGTTTGTATTTGTTTTATTGTTTGGTATAATATTATGGCCTTTCCCTCAATTACTAGCATGCTGCATTTTACTTATGAATATTTAAAGTTTTATTAATTAATTTTATTTACTTCACTGGAATTCATAAAAATAATGTGTTTGAGGCCATAACCAAAGAAAGTTATGCGATATTAGTCATCATTTTATTTAAATTGGTGGACACGTCTAGTATTTCATCCATTTGTTTATTTTTCCAAATCAATTCTGTTTTGAGATATAGCTCTCCCAAGTTGAGAATCATTCTCTGAAATTGAGCACAGAATGTGTTGTTATTTAAAATATTTAGCCGGTGCCCTATCCTTTTTTTTAAAGAATAAGGCTTTCCTTAAATCACGTTCTAACGCCGATCCACTAATTTTATTTCTAAATAAATATTCAACTCTTATAAGTTATAACTTATAAGATAACACTATTTTACTTTAGAACCTTCTTTTCGAACATGTGTTTTGCCCAGGGTGATTGTTAGAAAATTATTGGCTGAATTTAATAATAATCTCAAAGAAATTTTAATTGATTTGAGTCAATGTTTTCAAATACTTTATTAAATATATGATTCAGATATCGATTTGTTCGAAAATTTCTGATCTTTTATCAAAATTGAAAGAAATTGTTTTATAAACAATTCTTGAAATTATAAGTAAATGAATGAACATTTCTAATGCTTCTTAATAAGTAACCTTACTACTCTTTGTTTATTGAAGTGGTTGTTTTAATTTTAATATTTCACTAAAAAATATTTGAATCTAAAAGTGTATGGATGTGCGATGGCCACAGAAGGGTCTGTAATCATTTTTGTAGTCTAAAATATAGCAAATTACTTGAAGGGTGGTCTCCCATTTGACGTCAATGATAGTCAAGCTTTAAAAGTTATGGCTCCGCCCCATATTTCCCAGAAATATATACAAATTGAATTTATCGAACGGAACTATTAATTAGTCGAACAAGCTAATTCTATAAATCTATTTGGACTAGAAAGATATATTATTGCGCTTTCATTGTTGTATTCACGAGTAAAATATTCCGAAAAAATTCCCAAAATTGTGGGTTTCCTCTGATTAATTGGAATAAAAAAATGTGTCGGATACGCAAAATTTTACATTAAAAAAGAGGTTCTCTATTAAGAAAAACTAATTTTAATGAGTTTTCTAATTATATACAGACATAAACCCAAGTTTATAATATATTTTTTTGAGTGTTTGTCAACTGTTTGAGTCTTATTCTGTTTTCACTCATAGTCTGACGCATTCAGAGAACGTTTCGTTGAAAGAAGTGTCTGAAGAACAAAACTTTGGTGACGAAGAACTTGTGAACACTTCTCTATTAGTGGATATCCATAGACAACAGCAGAGTGAAAGTTCTGCAGTGAACAGTCCGTTGACCACAACAAAGTCCAATACCATAAGTTCATCGCCGACTGCCAGCAGTGATAGCGGACATTGTAGTAGAGCTTCGCCTGATATCACTTCACTCACAACAACACCCAATGGTATGTCAAATGTCGTAAAGTCTTGTTATAATTGTTATGTCACACAATATATGACATTATATCTTAAGATTTCTGTGTTGAATATCACAAAAAACTACGTTAGACGTTGAGATCAGATTCAGTGATGACCTTTTGAAGAGTTGTCACATTTATGCAGAGGTTTGCATATGTCTGTGGTCTTAGACTTAAATGAATAGCTGATAAGAGTTGAGCAAAAAGTGTTGCAAATTGTGTTTGAGATGCAAAGTGATTGACTGACAGCCGTCAACGAAACGAATAGATATGTATATATAGTCTCAAAATCGACTCCACTCTAAGTGTTTCAGTTTTAAGTCTATTCTGAACCACATTTTGGATTCTTTCCAACAAATACTTTATCCCCTGAAAAGCTTAACATATATTCCTATAAATTATTTTCAAAATACTATTCAAAATAAAAGGAATAACCAAGAAGTGAGTCAAGAGATTTGTTCCATCTACTTTTGATTCTCGGAAATGTCGAGTGAATGCTTTGCATTGTATTTATTTCAAATGTCTACTGAATTCTTTTGATGAGTACCAGAATTGGCCATTAAATCGCGAATATAGTCTATTGACCCTTTCCTGTTAGAATCTGGTGATGATATGTTAACTATGAGAGTAGTCAGTGAGACAGTGAGACATGGCTGCGCCAAAATCTTACTGATTTAAAGTGTCAAGATTTTGTGTCCTCTTCAATATTTATGCAATATTTTGCTAATCCGTCGTATATTTCACTTTTGGAGCGATAACTAAATACAAACACTCAGACTATTTGTATGAAAACTTTTCCGCAATTCGTTAACCGAACGGCAATCCTCTCCTTTCCTTCACTAAACACATATTGGTTTTGAAAGACTTTGTGAAACACTCGAAGAAATGTTGTCTTTGACTGACAGTTAATGTATATTAACACAAAATCTTCTAATATTTTGTTATTTCAGTGAAAAAACTAAGATTTTTCGATACACAAGTCAGGCATATGTGCTAAACAGTCAGACATTTTCACCGTAACAAAAATCTTTTCAATATTTTCTTTTAAATTAAATCTTTTGTCAAAAGTATTAGATTTCATTAAAAGAGATGAAAATGTTGTTAATTATTCAATTAATAAAACTCTTGAAAATATATTCAATTGTGAAAAGCATTGCAGAATTTTAGCATAGATACAAGTTTTTGGTGACAACTATGGGATCATATATTTGTCTGTATTTGATTTCAGAGCTCATATTCTTCAGTATTTGTGACCACAATTTGAATAATTAATATTTCTTTGGTTTTGGATATCATTTTTAAATCGAATAATAATAAAACAATTGGAGAAGAATTCAATTGAAATCACATTAAAAATATGATTAACTGATTAGATGTGTTGTGGTGTTCAGGTGCGCTCCAGTCTATGGCCAGTGCCAGTGGTGAATCACCAACAGATTATCATCACAGTTGGGGAATGTGTGCGACTGATGGTATGTATAGACATAAAGACAATCATATAAAAAATTTCTGCTAAAACATAGATAAGAGAAACGCATCGAATCACATATTTTACTAAAAGATATTCATTTTTGTGTCGTTAAGCAGTAAAAGTGGACCTCACTTCCCAGACATCACATGCTCTCCAAGAATCTGATTCCAATATATATTCAACAAGTGCAGATCATCTCAACTCTTCATACCCTGAGCTAAGCCCAACCCATCAAACTTATACGAACTCCTTTTACGAAAGGTTAGTCTGACTTTTTATATCATTATAACTGAGGCGTCCGCACAACTTTCTCCTAAAATATTTAAATTGAAGCATTTTTTCTTCTAATTTATATCAACGTTAAAACTAACGGAATATTTTCTCCCTTTCTCTGTGTGTTGTGGTGTGCGGTGATAGTATGCAGGCCGCAGGATTATATCAGAGTCCTTATAGTGCCAGCTCTGGTGCCGCCGCCGCTTTCGCCAATTATTATCAACAAAATAGTCCTTACGGCGGTATTATCTCATCACAATCATATAACGGTGAGTGCACTCAACAGTCTGTTCTCTCTTTCTGCGTATTTGACTCATAATTTATTCTTAAGATTCTGAAAACCATATATTTTTGTCCATTTATTAAATGCTTTGCTTAGGATTGCAATCAATTCTCATGTAATTTATTGCTTCAAAAATGACTTTTTGGTCACTTTTTCACTCAATTGCTTCAATATTTTAAGTAAAAATGCTTTTATTCCTCACATATAATAAACAAATAATATGTTTGAGTTAATTTGGTATTTATTTTATCAAGACTTCTGTAATTTGATCACCAAGATTATTTTATTCTTTTATAGTTTAAATCAATCAAATTCTTGTTTGTAATCCAGACATCACTTTTGAATATCGATTTCAACATTTTCGCGCTTTTCTTCGTTGAAAGTCTATACGAAAATATTAAAAGTTTATTAAACTGTCTTAAAATTGAGTTTTCATAGCAATCAAGTAATCATTAAACCATTTTCCAGACATAGTCTCAACTTATAGCAGTCTTTTCATTGTGGTTGTCTTCTCCATGAAATTTTGAGCTCTTGTTTAATACCAGAGTTGTTTTTAATACAAATCATTCTATGATTGTATTGTAAAACACGACATACGAAATAAGACACTTATCCAAGTTATCTATGATTTTGACTCCTTTTCCCAATATATTCAATGGGCTTATAGTTGGCGCAGTGCACAACCCTGTAGTTGAATTTTCTGTTAAGGCCGTCCGTCTCCAATGTCAGTGCAGCGACAAACGCTTTATATTGAGTTTGATTTTTACTAAAAATCGATATCGAGATAAAAGTTTGTTGTGTTTATTGTAGAGCACTATAATTAATGGTTTGCTATAATTCCTATATTTGCAGGTTCTCGTTCTATAAGCCAATGTAAATCGAGCTCTTCAGCAGCACTGGCAGCACCTTATCTCAATCCATCACCATTTAGTACAAGTTTTACAAATAGTAATTCACAAACAGCACAGAATGCCTATAATTGTTATGGTATTATAGCTTCGATTTTTGTCATCACTTCTCTTATTATCATTTTTTCTGACAATTTCTTCGAAGAGATGTATAATTACCAGAGTTTATAAGAGAATTGTCTTCCATTTCAGGTCAGTACCCGACATCGTTTTCTAACTCCAGTGCAAACTCCCAATCGTTTGCGAACTGTCAGCAGTCGGGTCTCGACTATTCCACATACAGTGGCTTCAGTCACGCCACCGGTTATTCTCCATACTATCCATCCGGTTATAGCGGATATATTCCAAACTCTTCGTCTTCTAATGTAAATAATAGTTCGCCGCCGTCTGGTCTGTCCTCTTCGAACAACTCGTCGAATGCCACATATCAGTTGACACAATTGCCACAGCAATCAGGTGTGTGATAGCTTTCAATACACCCCTTCAGATAAATATTAAAAATATAATTAATATTTTGTATGCAGATCCCAGTCTTTCACATTATCATCACATTAATGACTGTCCATCGCCTATAAAGACAGAAACACACCTCAACTCAAGTGTTAGCGTCAAGAAAGGTATAATCAGCGAAAAGTCCATTAAAACCGATAAAATTTAATGTTTTGTGATATACTCTCAAAAATTAGATCAGATTTCAATTGCAATCAATTTTTGGTTTTTATTTCTCTTTTCTTTCTTTATTCGAGACCTGTAGACCAGTAGACAGAAAACCAATAGTGCTTTCATATAACTTAAATGCATAATATATTTAATTGCCGATAAAACACTTGACTCAAACATTGATAACCATAAGGCACAGCAAAACCCAGAGGTCGGGGCCGTCGTCAGACTAATCCCTCACCCGATCCTGGCAACGATTGGGAACGAATATTTATTTGGGATTTGGACGAAACCGTTATTCTGTTTCTCTCCATATTGAACGGCACTCGAGTCGGTCGTGTCTACGATGAGGTATGTCTTCAAACATTTCTATTCGACATATTTTATAGTTATTTTCAATTTTCAATAACTTCTGTCATAAAATGGAATTTTTTATTATAAAATGGAAGAGAAATAGAATAAAATGAAATTGAATTGAATTTTCCATTTTATTCTCTTTTGTTATAACAAACATTCAATGGGATGAGAGAGAGAGAGAGAGAGAGAGAGAGAGAGAGAGAGAGAGAGAGAGAGAGAGTCTTAATGGATGAGTGAAATATGAAACTTGTGTTTGGAGACAAACCATTTTCATATGTTTGCTGAGAGGAGAGCATTAAAGCACTGCCAGTATTGCTATTATTATCATTATTTCTATACCAAAATCAATATATTTTTCTTATATGTATTGTTAGTCACTCTTTTGTCTAACGGAAAGACGGAAAAGAGGGCAGACATTTATAGATAGATGTTAAGAGCAAACCTTTATAACTTAATTTACTATAGACTCAAATATTTATCATTTAAATCAAATGTTTTCTCAGCAAACTATTCATAAGAATCAAAAGATTCTAATTATCTTTTTCTGAAAATTAATAAATCTCTGAATTTACAGGACAGTACTCATAGTTATAGTGGTTATGACCTGGCTGAACAGTTGGACGGACTCATTAACCGTTTTGCTGAGAACCACTTCTTCTATAATGATTTAGAAGTAATTATTAGAAAATATTGAATCAAATTTTTGATTAATTAAATAATAAACATTTAAGGACGTGGATCAGATCCATGTGGACGAAGCGGCCACTGATGATAACGGACAAGATTTAAGGTTAGTTTAAATAAGAGAAAACCTGCTCTTATCTGACATCTGGTATTTTCAAATATAGTTTCAGTGATTTTCCAATTTTCTAAAAATTGTTTTAAAATATCAAATTTTGACTGAAATTAAGAAATTCTTAAATGATTGTATGACAAGAGTGGGTCCACTCATGTATCTCTAAGATTATATGAGGTGTTCACGCTATCAAATCACTTATCCTTTGAAACCACGGGAGTAAGTCATTGAAAAGTAGTTAAGGGCAATCAAGGTATTTTAACACATTTGAGACATTAAACTGATTATCCCTCGACTTTTGGGCTAAAAAAAGAAAAAATAACTTAAAATTTAACATTTTTGTGGAATGGATTTTGAATTAGAGTTGGAACAGGAGTTTAGAAATTCGATCCGAGGTTTTCAAAGATTTAGATTCTGTTCGATAAGATTTAGTCGCTTTTCGTTCTCTTTTTGTTGTAATAACCAATTCATTGATTGAGTAATTGTTTTGTAATTCGATAGTAATTACAATTTCCAAAGCGATGGCTTTCATTCGAGTACTTCCTGTGGAGTCAGTGGCTTAGGGCTAACGTCACCCGTTAGAGGAGGTGTCGATTATTTACGAAAAATGGCCTTTCGCTACAGGAAAATCAAAGAAGTTTATTCTCAATATAGAGATAATGTCGGAGGTATTGTATCTATCCAATATTAGCTAACCATTACTATTTCTAAAATTAACAAGCTATTTAAAACCAGAGAGAGAGAGAGAGAGAGAGAGAGAGAGAGAGAGAGAGAGAGAGAGAGAGAGAGAGAGAGAGAGAATTTGAATTAAATTGAACTAAATTTATCAATCAATATAGTCGTCAAATGCATACTTTATTTGAAAAGTAATTTAATTGGAAATTTATTCAATAAATTAAAAAATGTCCTCGATTGCGTACTCACGATCAATTGAAATAGAATTGAATTTGATTGAAACTTCATGAATAATAGACATGAATAACATATATTTTACTCATTTATTAATATTATTACTAAAATCCTATTTTCGAAGTAAAAACTAATTAGTTTTGAAAAATCATAAAATGAATGATTAGTTTGTGTTCACACAAAGAAAGTCCAAAAGAGGTAAATGAAGTAATCAATCACTTAATGCAATCATATTTTCGATTCAAAGTTTCATAAACTTTAATAAATTGATTTTTCAATTCTTAAATCTTAGAAATGGGTATTTAGTCCTCAATATTATGTAATAGACATTAATATAAACCCTATTTAGTAGTCTTCTCACAGAATAATTTTAATTATCCGTTTTGATCGCATTCAAATGAAAAATGTTCTTCTAAAGTTCTTAAAAAGCTTAGAAAGTTAAGGACATGGACGGGGAATATTATCAATGAAAGCTTGTCAGATAATTTTATATTTCTTTGAATCAAAGCTCAAGTTTCACAAATCATTAATAAAAATGAGTGAGCCGTCAAATCTATGTTAAACTTGGTCTATAAACTGAAAGAGATGCTTGCTCGTCTCAATTTTTCATCTTTGAAACCTTCAAATGTTAAGAAAGCAAAAGATTTTGTCGTTTGAGTTTCAAACTTATATTTTATGTCAAACTTTGAGCTCAAATAATGGCAATAAATCGCGTTTTTCAAGTTTTATCGTTTCTTCCGAATATCGCTTTAATGAGTCGAATGAATGAAAGTTTGCCAACAAATCAATTATTTTAAGCATTTCTTTGAAAATGAATTAATTCGTGGAAATCGGTTTAATTGATTTATGGAATTTGCAGGTTTATTAAGCAATCAGGACAGAGAAAATTTATATAAAATTCAACGCAAATGGGATTTAATAACTGATAATTGGACACTACTTGCACTAAAATGCCTGCAACTTATCAACTCGAGGTACTAATTTAGCTTTAAAAAGAACAAGATTTACTAAGATTCACTTTCAGACCTAAATGTGTGAACGTTTTGGTGACTTCGATCTCATTAGTGCCCTCTTTGGCTAAAGTCATGATTTTTGGTTTGGCCCCCAATTTCAATATCGACAACATTTATAGCGCTGCAAAAACAGGTAATTCTTGCAATTATATCAAATATCTTTAGCCCTAATTATTTGAATGAACCTTTAATTCTGGTTTCAAAGGAAAAGAAAATATTTTTGAGCGAATAATCCAAAAATTTGGCAAAAAGTGTACATATGTTGTGATCGGCGACGGAAAGGACGAAGAATTAGCCGCACAAAAGGTATAAACAAATATTTGTCATTCAAATAACTTTCCATTTGGTTGTCATTTCATCAGAAAGTTGTTTAAACCGAAGACAAATAGATAACAAATTACAGTAATATTTATCACTTAAACTGTAAAACATTACGTATTTTACAGTTGACCATCACTTTAATGACGCAATTCTTAAGAATTTTTATTTTATTGAACTTTCAATTTATCGGTTTTTCAAACATTTGGATTCGGAGTTATTTCGAGAAAAATTATTTCCTCAATGTTTTGAGGAATTATTCAGATATCGACTAAACTATTGAATTATTGTTAAGTTAAACACATTTAGTGTCGAAAGACAATTGAATTTTATTCAGCCTTCAAATCGTTTAATATTATACATAAATCATAAGATTTTCAGAAAACATTTTTGCCAAAAATGTGATTAATATTTGCAGAAAAGTATTTAAATTTTTCTTATTATTTGTTTGGAATTGTTTTCAAATGAATTTTTGTTAAATTTTATGAATCATTGAATTTATTTGTTCTCAGAATTCTTGAATTCATATCAAAAGTTTTTTTTTGAGTTATCTCTGGAATGATCATAAGACAAAACCTAAAAAATAACATAATGAACATTTGATTTAATGAGAATAAGCGATAGTTAATTGATAAAGGGTAATTTTAAGCAGGGTTAACAGTCAGGTGCAGCCAGAGCCATTCTCAAATGGTTTTAAACAAAAGCAAATAAATTATCGTTGAATTCATTTTTTTCAATGGATTTTTGGCGGACAATAAATTATAAAACAATATTAAATTAGTCACTAATTATTACTTCCATTACTTCTACTTATTTATCATTTAATCGTTTTATTAAATTAAATTAATGTCTGATTTAAATTTGAAGCACAACCTTCCCTTTTGGCCGGTCCAAGGAATCAAGGATTTAGTGGCATTTCATCACGCTCTCGATCTTGGTCATCTTTGAGTGGAGATAACCCTAAATAAATTCTTTTTACAATAATAACAAGTACATAACAAGTGATGCAGAATCATATGTTTTTTGACAAAATTACCCAATTATTCAATTGATATTCAATTCGCGGACAATTAAATCGCAGAACTGAAACATTTTGAAGGTATTAACGAATCGATTGAGTGATAGCTTTGATTAATCATACGATTCATTAACAAAAATATCGGTCATTTGATTGAAATATTGAGTATTATTGCAATTCTGAAGCAAAATATTGTCAAAAATTTCTTTAATTTTCTCCTAAATGTACACAAATTTGATTAAAGCGAAAATAAGTCTCTTTTTCTAATTTCATTCAATTTTATTCATTTAAATCTTTTTTATTTAAAATTAAATACGAAATAATGTAAAACACGTTTTATTAATAGTTAATACTTATTATTAATTAATGTCTGAAACTGTAAATACAAAACCAGAAACAAAAACAAATTCCAACAAATATTTGATAGTTTTAAACGAAAAAAAGAGTCGAAATTCAAATTCATTTATTGATATAATTTATAAATAATTGACGAAAAAATGCAAAGTTTTTCAATCAATTAATTCATTTTATTTAAGATATTGTGTAAGTAATTAAATATTAAAATAAAAGTCGATTTTGAAAATCACTGAATATCTTAATTAAATCTAAACCCAAAAAGAATAAAAACTTTTCCTACAAAAGCTTATTATCTAAATATAATTATTAAATTATTTATAAATATCAGACGTTTTATTGATCTTTCCTTCTATTAATTGATGTATTTTTGGATTTTCGAGTAATTTTATTCTGTGCTCTAAAAATAGTGAATTGAAAGTCAAAGAAATTCATTGCAATTCAATATATAAAGAGAGAGAAAATATCATTAATTGATTAATCGATAAATCGATTGGAAATTATTTATTTGATAACCTTTTTAAATGATTTTCAATAAATTATACACTGGATAAAAAATTTTGTTGAATATCAACTGAGAATCATTTCCGAGATTTTACTTCAAACAAATAGAATCCTATAATTGACTGAAATTTTATTTTCATTCACTCAATAGTTGAGTGCTTTTATCAGATTTGCGTTCATTCAGTTAATTGTAATCTAATTAAGAGATTACATAAAATGAATTAAATGAAGTCATAATGAAGTCAACAAATTATTAGTTTTCTATAGAATTCAAAATAAAGCCAATAATGAAATAATCTCTGAATCTTTGAATTATTATAAATCTAAAACAACAAAAAAGTTAATAATCATAAATTTTTAAACTCTCATAGATAATTTTAAAAGTTGTTTAAACATATTTTTTGTATTGATGTCTTAAAAGAAAAACATCCTACTTCATATCAGTCAATTTTTTGCAAACATTAATGAAAAGGACATTAATTCGATTAAATTTTTTATTACATAAAAATTCATTTAATTTTAATGAAGGGAAAGGATATAAAAATTAATTAATTCTAACGGATCATCTCATTTACTGGAAATATTGGCATCAGTTCCTCTTGGAAACAGTGGTTTATCTCAAAACCATATATCCATTGATCTCATAATAAGATCTGATTTGTAATTCCGCTTTTATGACTGCTTTATGTGAAGGTCTTCTAAATCCGATTTTTCGTGAAGTTTTGACGAAATTAGCTGAAACTGGTGTTCACTGAAATAAAGGTACAGTTTTTTAAAAATCAAAAATTATCATATATTCCACACAAATATGTATGCATACCTTAGGGGTACAGCCGTTCTACAGCAGTGGGGTTCAGAACAGATTGAGCCAAAAATTTGGGGGTTCAATTTTATGTTAGGCTATATTCGAATATATCTACTTTAAATTCTCTTGGGCTACGTCTAATGTCAACTTTCCTTGATAGATGTGCTTAATCTACTGTAAAATCATCTTATATTATTGTCTGTTACAAGATCAGGGGGTTCAAATATAATTTTTCAGCGTTAATGGGTTAAGAGAATGAATCCCTTTGGCGCCTCTGATATGCATAGATCACATTTATTGGTTTTACGCCAAAACTCATGGCAAACCAGGTTTGTCATCAAATGGAAGAATCTTTAGATTATTAATTCAGGGTCATTATTGAAGACATGACTGCCAGACAAGGAATCGTTTTATAACTGATTCTTATCTTATTTCAAAAGAAATCAATTAATGTAACATTTTTTTGTAATATTGAGTAACGTTTTGATTGCTTTTTAAAGCAAATTTCCTCAACAAATCCCTTTTGGTTTCATTGACGAAATCGGTCTCACTTTGTCTTCTTTTAGTCTCAGCCTATGGTTGTTGAACGAGTGCTGTCCGCAAAGTTTTCAAGTAAGTCAACACATTTTTTATATTATTTTTTTTTTTTTGCATTTCTTAATAATGCATTTTCAATTCAATAATACATTCATTAAACTTTTGTTAATTGGGTTTTAATTAACAATTGATAATTTGATGACAAATTTTGCATAATCTATCAAATTTCAAACGTTTTTTAGAATATTCGAAAAATTTATTTCTTTTGATTTTATTTTTACGGAAACTCTTATTCCAGAAATAAAAATAATTATTTCTTCGGATAAACAAATTAAAAATTCTTCTACATATGATGCCAATTGTGCATGAATTAAAATATAGGATAATAAACATGTTCAAACATGAGCAAGGTATAACCAAACTTGCTAAAATATTATTATATTGCTATAAATTATACAGCAATTATCGCTTGCTATCTATTCACCCCATCCATATATGAAAAGGGTGATGTAGATTAACAAATTACTAGATTATATACTCGAATAGCTTGATCATTGTGGAAAAAGTGAAATTATGCGCTAAAAATAAATTAATAGCTTATTCACCAGAATTAGAAAATAAACTTTTACTGGGATTTGTTGCTCTCATATATTTATGATTACATATCAGAGAAAATCTCAAACAAACAAATAAAATGAAAAACGTTTTAACGAAAAAAGTTGATTACATATTAAACTTGATTTGCGAAATGAATTGTCTGTTGTGTTCGCGATTTTATTCAAGTTTTCAATTTTGCCAGTTTTTGTTGAATAAAGAAATTGAGTCAACTTTTGTTTGTCTTTCAAGTATTCCTTTTCTCGTTATAACTGTTATTAACATATCTCTGGAAATGAGAACAATTTAACGAATGGTTATTCATTCGAATCACAATTAAATAAACAATTTATTCCTAAAAAAATTAATTTGAATTTATTTTCTATAAACTTATTATAATCCTGTATTCAATGCATTATTAGTAATACATTATTAACACAAATTTAATGCATTAATAATTTATTACTAATCAATCACTTCGAGTCCTTTCCTTTCAATAATTTAATAATAAAAAAGCATTTAATCTTTGAATTTTACTTTTGATTTTCAATATTTGGCTAAACATTTGATTTGATGTTCTTTGCGAATAAATTTCATAAATTCAAAGAAAATATTTAATCTTTTCGAGGAAATGAACAAAACTTAATATTTATGTAGAAAAGTGTGAATTCAATTAATTGAATGATTTAATTCAATCAGTGGGTCATCACTTATCGGACCTAATATTATAGAACAGGGTATTTTAAATGAGCTATTTTTCATACAAAAAGTGCAATCGAGGACATGTTTTGCATTGAGAAATTAGACCGTTCCTTTAAAAATCGAAATTAATTAAAACCATATTTCCGTCTAATGTCGACCCAAAGGACTTCCTGTAAAGAGATAAGATATTACAATCAAAATTTGAGTAAACTTAAGTAAATTTATGAGAAATTAAATGTAAAAGTTGTCATTTTATTCGATAAACTCTTAAAATCTGACGAACTTTTAAACCCAAATGATTTCAACCCTAATTCCTGATGACAACCAAAGTCCGAGTCATTGGAGAGGGTGAGAGAGTCGTGTCCCAAATCACAATAATTAACATGATAACCATAGGTTGAAAAAAAATAAAACAGGGAGTTGAAACTGAACCTTTCATTTATGGTAGACATTCAGCATAGGTTCACAGTAACCAGTACACTTTAGTGAACTTTATTTAATTCTCAGTTATCAAATCGTTTTTTATCAAAAATACCTCTCCCTTAAAATTAATACGGTATATTTGGACAATATTTGAACATGTTCAACTCATTCAATCAAAACGCAAAATTGTATTGCACTCTAGTTGCACTATTTCAAGCGCCGATGATAACTAATCAATGATCATTAAAACTTATGCTTTATTTTTTAAAAAATTTCATGTGAATTAAGCGAATTACCTTGGTAACATTTTAATTAAACGGGAAAAGCATTTGAAAGTGATAGCGATCACAGATTCCAGCACGAATGTGCTTGCTGAGATATATGGCTGAGGACAAGATCGGAATATGAATGATCTGTAATACGGGTATAGATGTAAATGAGATTAAATTCTTTTCAATTAAATCGACTCAAGTATTTCCTAATAAGTGTTTGAAACCTCTGTTTTGTAAATTGTTTTTAACAATAAAGTGACGGTAATTGTGTTTTATTGTTAAAATAATTGAAAAATAAGAACCTGGCAAAACTGGCAGAGCAGTTTTGGCGCCACACCCGGCATATGATAAGTCGACAAAATAATGGAATAAAATAATAATAAAATTATAAATATTTTATGCCTTTTCCAGTGTTTGTGCTGACCTGTATTTTTGAGAGCACTTTCTCTTCAACGTTGAAATACTTGACGTCGCTTTCGATATAAAATTGAGAAATAAGTTTGATATCTAGGCCAATTTGAATAAATAAAAGCTATATTTTATATATAGTTAACAAAAAACCAAATCATAGTTCTATATCTGTAATGATTTTTATAATTCAAAAGAATATTTATATCAATGATGTTAAAGATCTCAATTGTGGTACAGGTTTGCCCAGGGTTGTAGAGGGTTGCCCGCAATTCTCATCTATTTGTTATTTTTCAAACATTATAAACATATCCAGTCATCATTAAATCTGTACTTGGTAAATCTATTAAATATATATGAATCTAATCTCTGCGTTTTGTAAATCATCGGAGATATTGTGTAAGAAAATTGTGGAGATTTTGAGTTTCAATTTAATGTGCGGTTCCGTTGAAGCTATCGATTAGTTTATTATATAATTACAGCGGTGTCACCCCAATTGACCGAATCCCATCCGGCCGAATCCCACTTGTCCGAAAAATTATGTACCACTTAGCCGAAAA
>JAQGAR010000212.1:0-19656 GCA_034697865.1 Oribatida sp. | reverse complement strand
AGAGAGAGAGAGAGAGAGAGAGAGAGAGAGAGAGAGAGAGAGAGAGAGAGAGATCACGTACGGCAATACAATTCAAGACATGAAAGTAAATGAGTTTTATCGGCCCGTTTTGAGGCAAAATAAGGTTTGATTTCACTGATTCACACTTTTTTTTATTGATACTATTTTCTTGAAAAGTTGAAATCTTTATCGACCCTTACAGAGTTTGGGACAATAATATTTTTCAGATAAAACTTTTTAAAAATTATTGCAATCTTTCTCTCCTCAGTCCTCTTTTGCCGACCAATTTAGTGGTTAGAGATTATAATCTTAAATCGACTCAAAGGCAGTATTGGTATAAAAGATAACAAAAAATTAAGCGTTTGTTTACTTTATGGTCAAAAATATGTAAAAAAAATACTTTCTTTAAAGAAGATCTTTTGAATTCTACCTACTATTTGGTGTGACCTGGTCAGATTTTCAGTTCCCTCTTAGTAAATCTGTTTCTTTTTTCTTTTCTTTTTTTGGTGAGGAATTCTTGACAGTGAGAAATTGTGAACCACACTAAGTCTCGCATTGAATGTATTGATGTCTGAAGTGACCATTTTCTCGATTTTCTTACAATCAAAATAGAGGGACTTTTATGCGAACTCCCCCTTAAAGTACTTTAATCGCAAATGCATTAGTAGTAGAAAAAACCAACGGAGCCCAATAGTAGAGAATTAGGTAGTGTTGACATTGCATTCTGAGCCATGTTTTTTATTTTGTAATATCGAACACTTCCAGAGATACTGTTGTTGATTCCATTGAGTTTTGTGGCGCTATGGAAGTGCTGTTCTTATGCTAAACCAATAGCAGGAAGTGAATGCTGAAGATTACATAGCATTGCTCTCCACTCGCTTTCCAATCATTTATATTCGTTCGACACATGAATCCATTGGGGTTCAGGAGCGCATTGCCAGCAGATTAAACATTATATGATTGATCGAAGTGCAAGAGCCCTGCCTGAGTCTGGCTGTGTCTGTGCATTCATGGATTGCTGAGCATCACTGCAGCTGATGCAGCCATCAATGCAGCCAACGATATCAAAAAGAGATTAGAGCCAACGAAATACTGATGTGATCGCAGAGATGTGAGACTAACACTGCCAACAGAGCACCGGCTCATACATTCTAAGTGTATGAATGTATCGACGATCTAAAGTGATGTAAGTGTGTTCTTCTGTCTTGCTTTCGCAGTCAGTCTCCCTCTCCTACCCCTCCCTGTCTTCCAATGTATCCTCATTTTTAAATTAAATTTTTTTGCTTACATTCATCTAATCTTCGGCGCATTATTTACCCGCCACTGAATGCACAGTTAGAACAAAGCCAAAACTCTTGACAGACATTGATGACGACAAAGAAACTTTCTTTTTATTATAAACTACCGGAACAATTGTTTGGAAATTGTATTTCTCACTTTTAATTAGTGGTTTTTATCTCAACTCAAAACTTAATATACAATTGTATGTCAATTGAAATTTTGGAAACAAAACAAAAATGAAATTCGAGTTTAATTTTTATTTAGAAAACAATTTTCTACAACTGTTGAGTAAATGGGAAAAAGAGTGAGACATTTAAGTGGTAATGTGTCGTTAAAGGGGAAATGTATGGCAATAAAGATAAACGTAAAGTAATACAAGCTATTCTCTTGTAGTGTCGGTCCTCTTAGAGCTCAACTATATATTGGATATTATTAGTCAATAAAAGTCATATACAATGGAATATAATATGGGTTCGCTTCTGATGTCTATATGTTTATGATTTTTGTTTATGTCTTCTCTTCTCTGTTTCGGACGATTTAAATAGAAATTGTTTTAAACAATAACCCTTCACTTTAAACTCAAGCCATAAATCGAAGGGCGCGGTACTGTAACAGCTATGAGCTATTCTTACAAGAATTAGTCTTTCCTCAGTCCATTTCAATGAAATAAAATGTAGACATCGAATAGAATCTTGAAAATGCAGACTATTTCAAACTAAATGGAGACGTCCGCACCACGTCCTACAAAGTATATGATCCAGAGGTGGTCCTTGTTCCTTTAGTTAGTACCATAACTATCATCAAAAAGCAGAAAACTTTTCCCGATGTTGTCATGACTACAATATATGAGCAAAACTTATACCAAAGCAATAGGAGTTTTGATCGATTTTCTTCACTCACTATCACTTTAGTTCACTTTCGCCTCTCTCTCTCTCTCTCTCTCTCTCTCTCTCTCTCTCTCTCTCTCTCTCTCTCTCGCCTGACTCACACCTCACTTCTTTCAGCCTCATTCCCTAAAGCCTAGTCTTCTTAGAGTTTGTGAACGAATGAGTAGATGTATGCAAAAGGAAAGACAAATAAAAAATTTAGTTGAGCTCATAGTGTCTTCAACGCCACAAAAGATCATTTATTTGGTTAAAATCATAGCACAGACGGTATGAGAGTATCGGTTAAAAGTTAATCTTTGGTCTAATATATAAAGAATTGTATGATAACCGTAAAGAAGCGTGAGTTGAAGCTCAAGCAGACACCGATTCCTACCAATTGTCACACAATACACAATAGCCTTACTTTAAAGCTCCTTTTTTCCAAGTTTTTCAAAAAAATAACGGTTAGAATGTATTTTAGCCAACTTTTCATACTCTCACTCATAGGTTGTGTCGTCTCAGTTGAAGTGTTCAGAAAAGTCTATAAAAAATGCATTTATCGTTCAACAAATTCTATGCACTCCAATCAGCAAAGAATAGTTAGTTTTGCACAGCACTATGCATATGCCTACCGCCCCTCGAGACTGATTCCTTGCACTACTATCTCATACAATACTATTTGACTCTCTCTATGCATATGATATAACGTTATAAAAGTTGAGCTCTTTTTCTATTTCTCCAATTCTTGTAAAAACGTCGTGAAAATCAAGTTTTAGGAATCAGTGATCCCTCAGCTTATTCAGGAGAGAGAGAGAGAGAGAGAGAGAGAGAGAGAGAGAGAGAGAGAGAGAGAGAGACTGGTATTATTTAGTGCAAGCGATGCATAGTTTCTCAATTGACTATTCCTCATATGAGGTGTCTATTGATTTTCAATATTATTTGTCCAAAAAACGAGAAACAAGAGCTTTGTGTAAACAAAAAGACAGTATTAGACTTTGCATTGGCAGCAGTGGATGGGTTCGCGTGCTTTTGTATCATTTGTTAGATTTGGGTCTCTTTCTGAGATCAATAGAATTTGACGTTAACGTTGCCATTCGTCAGCAGTTCAGTCGCTGTCATTGTTCACAAACATTGTCCACAAATAAATGCAGTCTAAAGAAGTGTATAAGTAATCTACTGTTCAGTCTCCACATTATCGCTATTATATTATATCTATTTTATTATATTTGTTTGCGTTATGTCTCACAACTCAGTCATCATTTGACAGTGCATTTAGTACTTGCTTTCTATCATTAAAATCCATCAAATATTCCATTAGAATAGAAGCGACTTATTTCCAAAAATTCTCGAAATATGTCGAGAATTTTTGCCAATAATCGCTGTTTGAGATAATTGCAGCCCAACTCCTAGAAAAGACTCTCACCCTCTGCTTTACAATATGAGGTATTGGCTCTACAATTGGTCAGCAAATGTACAAAATATACTGCCAGCAGTTGAGCCATTCTTGCAATTATTTGCTCTCTCTATTAGATCTCATTCAAGTTTGAAAGGGAATTATAATGAAAATTTTTCTCTCTACCAATTTAAACCCTTCACCAACTACTAATCCGAGTACATTCACAACTATTGGTTTTGGCCCAAAACCATCTATTTCTTTGTTGGAAAATTAATTTCTCTCTTAGATTATAAGCTCTCATATTTAAAAACAAAATAAGGTATATGAGAAAAATTAGCCTAAATGTTTGGTTAGATAACGGGTTCTAAAACTTCATTGAATATTCTCAAATACTTAAAAGAGAGGAAAATAAGTCGTCTAGAGGCCTGGTAATCTATGATTATTTGTATCAAATAGAATAAACACATTAAACCGCTGTACAGACACACAGACACACAGTCACACACACACACATATACACACAGCAGAGCAAAGCACAAAGACTGAAAGACTGGTGAATATACGAAATTCGCTGATTTTCGTTGCATTTGTTGGTCGTCTCTGAATGTATGGAACACAAGATTTGATTTATTGCCACCTATACTATACTTTGACTGCTTTTGCCTCTTTTGCTGCATTGCCGGCCATGCCTTTCCTGAGTCTTGTTTTCCCTTCCATTTCAACTTATATTCAATATAAGTTCGATTTATAACTGCACAGCATATATACCACTGCATACTCACTGGCCATTAACTTTTTGTCAATATTATTATTATTATTATTACTCTTATTAATAGAATTATCGTTGCATTGAATTCTTTATTTATTTTTCATTTCAATCAAAAGTAGAGTTTTGTCGGCAATTAATTGTCTATTTGTTCGATTAGTATATAATCCGTATTAAAGAGACACTAATTGGTACACCTCTCGAGTGACGATTGTCTACTGTGTCTAAACTGATCTGGTCGTAAGTGGAGTGCATGTCTTTGTGCACTACTTTAGTCCGGCTAATAGTGAGTCTCAGTTGACAGAGTTAATTGAAAATCGATAAGGAAAAGGAAATGCTAAGTAATTTTTGCTGTACTTTTATTCTCAACCTGTTGGTTGGCTATCACTCTTGGCTATAGTCTATTGGCTTTGATGTGTTGCAAAAGAACAGTAGAAAGTGAGGCATCACAAGAAGACGACACAGCAGGAGTAAAACCTAATGCCATTTTAAAAAACGCAATTGAGCTGAAATGTGCTGCCCTTTGATATATCTATGTTTGTCTCTTATAGACAAGTCTCAAGTATTCCCCAACTATGCAAAAGTAGGACTTTATTGCACCGCTTTTTTGCCCCCACTCCGACTCCAATAGATTAAGTCATATTCAAGTGAAAACTGGATGAAGAGGTGGGAACTCACGAACACACAAAGATTGAGAGTAAAGTCGCACAGAATTGTCAAAAGATATTATTTCATTTCATGCGGAATAATAGGCGCCACAGACGACGACTTCGGTCACACAAACGCTTCTAATCTCAGTTTACGTTAAAGATTTTCTCATTCTTATTATCTTTCGGTCAAAACTTAACTCGAATATAAATTTTCACTCTTTTAGTTCTCAAATGCTTTCATAATATAATCCTTATTTCCGAAAAAAGTAAATACAGTTTTATATAAAATAGTAAAAGTTGTGAATTATTTTTAAAGAAAAAATTGAGTGATTGATGACCTTGCATATATATATTTATTTTTTTAAAGTCTGAATAAACGAATAAATTTCAGTTTTGGCGAATAGACGGTTGGCCTTTCATTCTGTGCTCCAAAGGTTTCAATATAAAAATTATTTGCGATTTTGCAATTTTAATCGAAACTCAAATTTTCTTTATTAACTCAACCGAATAAGCATTGGATGGTTGGGCTATTGTCGATCCCTTTGCAAAAATATTCCAACCAAATAGTGAGCAACAAAAATGAGCAAAACGTTTATTACCCCATCTTTTAGGGAAGCCGTCAATAGAGAGAAAATTCAGAAACGAAGCAATCAATAAATATTTGCCGACAGCGTCTCCACTCGGAATCAATTGAACTCTGTCTCAAAAGAAGAGCTCAAAATCATTTGATTCAAACATATTTCATATTCGAGAAAAATTAATTAAATGTTTTATTTTTATTTCCAAAAAAGATTGGAAAATGTTTAGCATTTTTCTCTTTCAAAGTAATTCAGTATTCATTTGGTGCTGATTTCACACGAAGACTATCTTTTGTATCTCATATATGGAAAAATTCTTGTAATTAATGAGATTTCAGATTTTAAAACATGAAGTAAAAAATTTGACACAACATTGATTGATTAGTTTTGATAATAAATGAGCGAGAACACCACCAGATTCTTCAACAATAAGCAGAACTGTTACAAATTGAATGTGAGTCCAAATACTTTTAAATGCCTCCAAAACTTTTCACTCGAGTATAGAAACTAAGATTTCAGGTAAAACGAGACTCGATTTTATAATTAGTTTCAATTTTAAACCTTCGCTTTGGTTTCAATTCGAAAAACTCAAAGATTTTGATAAATAACTAAAAAACAATTTTCGCTTTTTATTTATTATTCAATTTAGTGATCATTTAAATGACTGAAAATGATTTCACTTAATTTTGTGAACAATAAATGATCAATGTTACTTTCATTTTTGAAAATTTTATACCATTCATTTAAATGATTAAATTTGTTTAAATAAATGTCATTCACACCACTTATTGACAATAATTATGATTTAAATTTTAATAAATGATTCAAATTTTTTCAGAGCAAATCATTATAATTAAAGAAGTAGTGCAGCGATAGTTTCACATCGGTTTACCTTAATTGTTTCGCAGTCAAGATAACAGTGAGTCCGACAGAGAAACGCCATTTCTGACAAACCTGTTCGACCTCAAGGCATAGATTAGTGGAAAAGCGGTGCAGTTTTGGCGGAGAAATAGCTTTTAATTTTATGACTTTATGACATTGAGCTCAACCAATGCTTTACTAAATAATAGCATCACTTCAATGGATGTGCGATACTGAAGGTATGTCCACTAATGGGGACAACTCGATGCCATACACTATTGAGCAAAACGCCTTTGTTTTCCACATCATTTTGGAAAGTGATACACAAAACATGTCTTTAGAATAACCGCCGAAACAATTGGCGATAAACTCATTTCATTATAACTCAAACTTCTCTCAAACAGTTCTTTTGGAGAGAATCTTAAATTTAGATATTATTGTGTTTTCTGAAAATTTTAACCGTTTTTAAATCAAATTATAAAAATTGTTAATTAAAAGTATATATTTTGAAAAGATGCAAGGAGATTTGCCCACGAATGAGTCCTTTAATAATATATTTAAAATTAACTCGAAATGAAAATATAATTTTGGAGTTAGAAGAAAAAATGACAAGTTTTGCGAAAATCTACCATTTGATTGTCATTAGTCGAGTTTGAGGGCCTTTTAGCTGAAAATCGCTCAGAATAATTGCGATCTGAAAACAACAAAAACAGGAAAAGTTGTGGACCTGAGGTAAGAATTTGTTGTCTTTTTGAATCTGGAGTGCGTTTTACACTTAAAAAGTTTGAAATGTGTCCGGATATATGCAAATTTTATGTATATATTAAAATCCCATTTGCGGCTGATTTGGACACAAAAATAAATCAAAACAAAGTATAGTTTAGTGAATAGGTTTGGTTTCGCCCCAAACGCAGTGTTAAAGTTTAAAAAAAACTGAATTTAAAATTTCTGATCTTTAGATTATAGATGAAAACTGAAACGCTCAACTGATTTTATCTAGGTAATGAGAAGCGACAATTCATCTCAGAGTTATTCCATTAATTTAATATCTTATTGAATATCATGATTAGAATGGAAATGTCAGTAATAGTATTCATTAAAAATACATTATTTTCATCACATTTTCACTTCAAAAAAGGCTATAATTTTTGTTTTTGTTGTTGTGATCAACAAATCAGACAAACAATTGAACGGCACTTAAAGTAGAAATAATTTCCTTTTTTAAAAAGAGAGACCAAATGTATGAAAATACAATTTGGACTAATAATTACTTTAAGAGCGTGTTTGGCCAACATTTTGGACGAGTGCGTGAGTCAAATCATAAGAGCAAATCAAGGAATGGCCCAATGCTTAAGTTTTACTACAATCATCAGCACTGATGAGAGACTAACACTACACCACTAATTGTACGCTTTTTAATATTAGAGCCAATGTTCTCAGCGTTCGGTATCTTTAAAGCATTGTTTGCTACTTAACAATGTTATAAATGATTTCCACAATTTATATGTTTTAAAGTAGTTTTAATTTTTAGTTTTATAACTTTTGTCTCAATCGATGACATTTCTTAAGGTTTTTCCAAATAAAGTAAGATATTTAGAAATTTCATGTTTTTGTATGTGTTTCTCATTTCATGTGATTCTAACGTTCAAAATTCAATGATTGCATGCAATCACTAAAATGAAAGAATAGATAAATACATAAAGAATTCCACATAAAAGTTCTCAAACAAACAAAAAAAGAAAGAATTGCAAAAAATCAAAAGAAAGCCCTAAAAGAGGGACAAACTAAGAGAAGGAAAGGGAGGGAGGGAGAGAGAGAGAGAGAGAGAGAGAGAGAGCTCTCATTAAAGATGTGCATATTATTATTATTGGAGAACATGACAAGAGTTGGAACTGGCAGTGAGCCTGTAGTGCGCAAAAAGTTAGATTTGAATGTAGACATTGATGGATTACTAGTGTATAATTATAATTCGCGAACCCCATTCTGCTTTCCCCTACTTTTCCCCATTGCTGTTGTGAGTCTCTGAATGGCGCCCTTCTTCACTACAGGAGATCGGGTGGAGAAAAAGCAAATTCTGATGAGTTTTCTCTTTAAAACTTTTTAATAGACATTATATTTAGAGAAAAAGAATTTTTTTAACTCAGAATCAAAAGACTGAGAACTAAAATTCCAGACTTTAGTAAATAATTTGAAATTATAAATGACTTTCAGAAAGTCTATGAATAATCGAAATATTGTCGAAAATCAAGAATAAAACCACAAAATATCAGATGAAATATACAGAAATAATTGTAGTATTGATGGAAAGAGTAAAGGAGGGAACGGTTCGGTGGATGAGGCGCTCATTAATTTTGTTAACCATGTAGTGGGCACATGCGTGAGGTCGACACCGAATAATGAAGAGTTGCGATAATATAATGTGTCGCACAACAAATATTTGAATTTCATTCAACATTATTAACATTACTGAACATAAAATCTATTGAATGCAATGAAATTCAGTGACTCTTCTGACAATTGGTCCCAAAGAAGCTCTTTTTGCGTGATTATAGATCGTTATTATTTTGGTTTTCAGTTCGCTTTATAAATCAACCGAAGACTATTCAAAATTTCTCTTTTACCCATTTCTTCAATCAAATTACAATATTGGCTCAAATGAACAATAGTTTGAATGCCTAACGCTTTGCATGATTTACATTCAAATGGATTTTGAAAGGAGAAGAAAAGTGCGAACTTTGATCCTTTTGTCGGTTTATTATTATCTAATTTGGTTTCACTGTTTCTTAAGTGCAGTCAAATTCCAAAAAGATTTTCGTAATCGACATTTCATTTATGCGATCAATCTTTTTATCAAATTAAATATCAAATTAATTCGAGTGAATATTTATCAAAAATCCTTTTTTAATTTATTTTCAGAATATTTAATTCAATATACAATGTAGAAGATGTTATCATGCTCATATTAAATAAATATAAATATTACTCTCAAATTCAATGCAATCTTTTGGCCTAACATTTATTAGAAATAAGAATAAGAGTAAAAACAGTTAATAATATATGAATAAAATAATAACTGAATTTGAAAATCAAAAAATAATTTAATTGCTTGAAATGATTGGTAACTATGAGTGGAGCGCCTCATCATTTGCATTGAACGCACAGATCGTTAGAACAGTTGATAAGTAAAGGTCGACGAAAGACGAATAGACTGGTAATTGCAATAGAGTTGGCACTAATACTACCGAACTATGTTTTGAAGGCCTTCACTGAAGTTGTTGTACCACTTATTTAATTAAACACAACTAAAGCAAACTAAAAATGCGTTCACTTTTGAGTTAAGGTTTAAAATATAAACCTTGAGAAACAACTGTTGCAAAGTTGTGTTGTGCCGGACCCCTCACACCCTCTTTTTGCAATTTTTAAAAAAACATTTTTCAGATATTGCTTTTTATATGAGTGGAAAGACAAGAAAAGGCACAATAGGCTCATCTCATCCATCTTTCGGTCGCCACTTCACGTAAAACTATGTGATGGTGTGTTTGGGGCCAATCTATCATTGAGTTTAACATAAATCAATGCTAATCTCGAAATTGCATTTCCTTTTCAAAAATAGTGAAATATGTGACATAAAAAACTGGCAAAACTGTCACTCAAACTCAATATAACAGATACCAAAACTTCAAAACTTTGATCAAAATCAACAAAATTAACTTTAAATATAAAATAACAAAAGTAAAAAAAACTTGAACGACAAACTTAATTTTAAATAAATGAAAAGCTCTAGGAATTTTTCAGATCTACACTCAAACAGGTTTTGAATTTATTTTGAATTAGTTCTTATTTTTCTTAACAATGTTTAGATTCTTAAAATTAAATGTAATGGATGATAAGAAAATCTTAATATAAAACTTGTGATTTATTATTACATTTTTCAGTCCATTTATTATAGATTATACATTGAATGTATATTGAATGCAAAAAATATATGTTTTGTTAGAAAAGGAAAATTATTATCATTTGGTTTAAGCGTTGAGAAAAACAGTTATTGTTTTATAATATGCATTGAATTTCTGTTATTATTGGTTTGAGAGAAAAAGTTTTTAATAGTGTTTGATAGCAGTTGTTGTTTATGTCATTTCAAGTTGTGTGAGAACACAGTCAATGATTAATGTATTTTTGTGCTAATTTATTATGTGCTACCTTTGCAAGTCATATGATTGGTTGCCGTTGTTCGTTCCATTCCTACCTGCCAATGGGTCCCCACACCATATGATTAATGGTTGACCCCATAACGACCTCTGTGTTGCAGGCGCTCAACACACGCTCTATGATAGGCTGGAACGGATCGACCGAATATCGATTCTCAAATAGGAGACTGAATGCCAGATATGAGAAATAGTGGAGTGAATGCCATCAGCAAAATGTTTGACTTGAATGCAAAAAATATTTTAAATTAAAATATGTTGAGCTCATTATTAATAGAATAAAACATTGAACATCACATTGTGAATAGGGATGGGGACAGTGGGGACAGATACTAGAGATAGCAGAGGGGCTCAAATATATTAATGTGTTGAGCACTGAGAATGCCTTGAATTTAATTTAGGCATAACTCGAATTCATGAAATTAAAGTCGCCTTAAATAAAAAATTCTTTAATAAACAACAAATAAAAGAAAGGAATATATTTACGGAATACTGCGGTCTCTAATAAAGGATTGTATGAATAGAGTCAAGACATTGATATTTTACAAGTTTACAAAATGCCAGTTATATAATAGAGAACAGTAATAGTGTCTCACTTGGAACACACCTTTCATATACAGTGTTAGCTATTGTGGGCGAGCAGTAGAGCAGCAAAAGATAGCATAGAATAGCGAAGAGAATAGTGGAGTTCATGTTCACAAATTTTAAATCCAGTGCATTGTATGGGTAAATTAATGGAAAGCACACCGAGTGAAGTGACTTATAAATCCTAGCTCTTTGGAAAAAGTTAATCTGGTCATAAATTAAAAGTCAAGTTATGCATTATGTATAAATATATTATATAAAAGGCAGATGCGATTCGATGCAATCCTATGCCATCCAATGCGGGCAAAGCTGTGTTAAGGCTTCAAATACCAACTATTATGCAATATATCGTAGAGATTGATAGCAGAGCTTTGATACTATTCTATAGGAATTTAATTACACACTCCAATAGGTATAAAACGATGCATTAAAACACTTTTGAGATTTTGAAGCAAACTTTTTAGAATCGCTCTCTTATACCAGAGCCCGAGCTGTAAACGATGTGCTTCCACTTGAAGCCAGTATTTGATGGCAAAGTAATGATGAAAAATGGGTCGATTCGCAGTTCACAGGCGAAAAATGGCCAAAACAAAGCTCTAATGACAACACGATATACAATTCAAAACAAATAACGAAAAAATTGTCAAAAAAGAAATAAGAAGACAATCAGACTCTTCTAAATTCGAGTCTTATGGCAGACAATCACAACTAATGAGTTCAGATCAGTTCAGATCAGTTCAGATCAAATGAGCTTAACTTCAGTAAAGATTGGCTAAAATGCATTCCTAAACAGTAGTGATTGTTTGCCAACAGTTTCGATGGTTTAGAATTATTAGCGCTTCCAGTCTTTCATGACATTGAAATAAGAGTTATGTTTTGTATGGCAACCAAATGCCAATACTATTAGGGATGATGAGGGGCCGCAACAAATAAATCTTATTACTAGTGCTAACCTCACAGATAGTCAAAACTTTTAAGAAACAATTACAATAAGAAATGGTGTTTAAAATGCGCGTGTTTTGCTCTTGTCAGCAAATAGGCCATAACCAGTTTTCCCCACTGCCTCTTTATTTTTATTGTTATTGCTTTTTGAGTGCTTTATGTGTGTATGTGTTTGTATGTGAAACTGGATGTGGATGTGCTCTATGTGTGTGAATGTTATACTATCCTATGCTTTACTACTGTTTTGCAAAGCTATGAGAAAAATATTAATCTGTTTACTAATGTTCCTCTTATATGCACTTCTCTATGACTACTGGAAAGTGTAAGTGAATCAGAAAAAGCATTTGTTTATCGGCAATAAATTTACTGCCAAATTGATGGCAGCATAGACCACCCCAAGCACCCAACCAGTTGTCCCTTCTATCTGAACATGAATTCTTTGCGCCCAAAACATAACTGACATTCGTTCTAAACGTTTATTCTCTGGAAGAAGTCCTTCGATTGGGAACAATGATTAGTCGTTTCTTTAGTCAGTGCACAACAAGACAGTGATGTTTGACTCTAAGACTGTTGGACTCGGCTTTAAGTTCAAAAATTTTTGGTTCTATCAATACTGAAAAGAAAGGAAATAGTTGTGCAGCACATCTGGCTATGCAAGGATGAGATGATGGGTAAGTTTTCGGGAGTTGTAACTGAGAAACATTGGCTTCAATTGTAGGTACAGTACTAAACTTTGAGGGAAGTGATAGTTGATTGGGTGCTGTCATGCTTTATCATCGTTTCATTTTTGCATAAAACAAAAGCAAACATAGTTTGAGAGCATAAAAGACGATAAACTAATGCAATATATATTTGTATTCGGCTTTTTTGGTCACATCTATCATGATTATAGCACAGTTACCACTACACTAGTGCTATCACTGGTGCTATGCGTTGCACAACAAATATAAGAGCACAAGACAACAGAGCGTACGTACAGAACATACAAGTGCAACATCAGCAGCAATGGCAACGGTTGGCGCTCTCATACATTTGTCATTGGTTTAGGTATAAGTTTTAAGCCAAACCACGAAAACCACCGAACAGTACGCCATAGTATGGAGTGTATGGCATAATAAATAATATAACTGCTTATACTTTCATATAATTTATTACCAACTTGCAAAAGGACATGTTTGCCACAGCAGCACAGGCACAGCACAATCAGACAGCAGAGAAGGCACGCATCCAAGCAAATAGGAAATGAGTTTCAATTCCGTTATTATCGGCTCATCAAACAGTGATGGCAACTGTGTCTGTGCTCTGCCTGTGCCAACATTCAACCAGCAATTGTTTTCATGCAATACTAGTTTAAATAAGACCTCTTTATATTAAAATAAATTCAAAACCTTTTTGGAGGTCTCATCTATCGAGTGACTCGCGTTCGTGTCCCCAGACTCTCTCTCTCTCTCTCTCTCTCTCTCTCTCTCTCTCTCTCTACTTTGCAATATTTACTTATGTCTGGAAAGTGTGATTGCCTGGTGTTGTGTGGATTCAATATATTGGATGTACTCTTAGGTAAATCCCGAAGTGAAATGAAAATGTGACTCAATGTGAGTCATCAGAAGATCGTATAAATCAGGATATTCTCTGTGAATAACAAACGAATAGAAAGAGAAACGAATGAAAGAGAGAGAGAGAGAGAGAGCAAATAAAGAGAAACAGTTTTTAGTTATATATATATAGGGCTGAGGCAATCGATTGGCGCTTGCATTGGACTCAAGCGAAATTCAAAGTCATCAATCAGTGATGTCAATTGCAAAGCAAAGTTTTCTAGTTTTGTTACGAACATTCAGATCTACACTCTACCGCTGAAGAGCACTTGCGCCACAGCAATGCACAGCACTGGCACATCTCATGATTTATAATCCTAGATTGATTGCAAAACACAATATTTCGTGATACAGTTATAGCAAAGGCAGAACAGCACAGAACAGCACAAGCAAACGGCAAAAATATAGCTCAGTCTAACATCAATGAGTGATATTCTATAGCAGAAAAGCGAATGCATATTATCTCATATATAGTCTTATTTTATTTGATTCTTTCGTTTCCTCTATTGTAGGCGAGAGTCAAATGTAAAGAACAGACAATAGAATCGATGCCATAAATAACTATTGTTTGGCAAAACCCAAACTAAAAACCTTATCAGATAAACATCATTAACGACAAAATGACAATCAAATGGTAAGATTAAAATTTCGTTGCACTCACTCCGCACTACTCTCGGCGTCATCTGTAATGGCTGTGAGACGAGCAAAGAAGAATTTGAACTCTTTCAGAGGCACTTCAGGTAATACAATAGGAGATGATTGAAGATTTGTCACTTTTGTCGAATGCCATTCACATGCCATGGTGTGCCATTGAGGGTCAACTGTAATACACATAAAATTGTAATAAAGGAGAGACTGTAAGGAAAATTTATAGTCAAGTCTAACAAAATGTGTTGCAATAATATTATTATAATGTTATGAGTGTTATGTGTTGTGCGGTCGGCACATAATATACACTTTCACTCAAATGAGGTGAATACCAGTCAATAGAAGTCAATGCTAAGCACCGGCAGATCATATCAGTGTCTTATCTAATCGTCCAAGAATTAATACCACTCAATAAAATAGTAGTTTTTGGGAAACGACATAAAAATGTTGATTAACAGGCAATTCATTCGTTTTTGATGTCTGCAAAACTGTTACATCTCATTAACTCTGCCATAAGATAGCGATAAATTTCGTGAAACACTGGAGTTATTTCTCTCACAAAACTATTTCTCTTTCTTTTCAATACAAATAATAAGAAAATGAAAAATACAAAAATGGAAAAAATAACAGAAAAGAGAAAAATACATAGAATTGAGAATAAAACTCTTTGCCGATGGAAATGGCGGTCACTTTTTAATCTTGGAGAGTCGTGTGCTCGACTTTTATATTTATGATAGAGTAGTGAATATTTCACACATTTTTATATTTTATTATCAATAAAACTGTTATCTAAATAACATTCGGAATGAATTAATAGCTGTGAATATAATTTATTCATATAATAAATACTTAAATACAAAGTTTATAAATGAACTAATTATAAACCAATTTGTCTAATATCTAAATAAATAGAAAAATAATTCATAAGTTTAAACGGCAAACATTAAAAAAGTGATTCGCCATTTAAACCATTCAAACAAGTTTTATGAATGTCGAGTGAATTTTATAGCTTATTATCTCTTAATTTATTTTATGTTTTCAAAAGACATTATTATATCTATCAATAAATTATTGTTAATTTCCTTCTTTCACTTTCTTAGTGAAACATAAAAACCTAAGTTTTCATTGATGTCGATTCATTTTCAAGGCAAATGCCGATAATTAACAAGTTAAACAAGATTTTAATTTATGGTGATTTAAATTCTTCTTCAGTTATCGCAAAAATTTATTTGATTTTAACTTTTCAATTATTAAAACCAACTCTATTTGAATGCAATAAATTTATTTCGTTATATATTTACTGAATACATATTAACGCATAAAATCGATAGAAGACTAACACAACGATATGCTATACATTAAACTGAAAGCACCCAAAACAGGGATGACCTAATAGTAATGGCTGACTTTTTCAACAACGTCTCTACCACGCTCACGTAATTTTTTGGCATAAATTATTCAAAATGTTATATCATATTATTTGACAATTCAATACTTTTTAGAACAAATAATTATTCAAATGTTGAGTCAATTATTATTGTTTTATGTCATTAAAAGAACAAGACTATTAAATTAACCAATAATCATTTGGCCATGTATTGCTTGATTTAACCACATTGTAATTTGAATAGAAAATAAAGGATAGGAATCTTCAAAACAAATATAAGGGGAAAAAGTTCATTATTGGATAGGTCAAGGTGAATTGTCCTAATGTAGTTCTGTTTTGAAAACTCCTTTTTTTCTTATCAACCAAATGCTTATAGATTTCATGAATTTATGGTTTAATTTGAGAATCGACACAATTGAGAGAATACTGATTGAGTAGTTTAATGGTTTATCGATAAAAATGATAATAATATCGATGGAATCGCTCACAAAACTAATGGATTTGTAGTGAATTCAAGAGATTTATGTTTTTATGGAAATTCAGTGGAAAAAAGAGAATTTGAGAAAGTGATGGACTGAATGAGATTTAGTGAAAAGTATTAAAGATAAATATGTGGTAATGGAGTTGCAATGTTTTACAGCAAACACACACTAATTAGAAAACGTAATTTGGGTCTTGTATTTCATGTCATAACTCAAATTTATGAATTCGGAACTCCACCCCTCCATAATGTACGCTATGTTTAGAGATTTGTTGAACGCCTTCTTTTCAAATTGACTTTAACTTAATTAAGTTCTCTTATGATGTGATATAAGGTTTGTTTATTTTTTCTCGTCTTTCACTCATTACAAACGGTATTATCGATCGGTTGGGAAAAGATTCCGAAAGAAATACTGAACTCATGAGTCAAGCCGTGAGTTATGAGTAGAAAAAAATGTGAAACTAAGATAAATCTAATATCAAAATATCTCTCAAAGAAAAACTGATCACTCGAGTGACGAAAACTGACATTTATCTGCTCTAAAAACTGGAATTGCGATCCAATAGAAATGGAAGCAAAACATCAGAGTTTAGTGAAGAAGTGGTGGGTATTTACCCGAAAACATTGGAAGCAAAGAACATTTCTAAAGCACTGTTAGGTTTAAAGTTTTGAAGTAAAGCTGTTTACGATAGTTGTGGTAGAATTTCAGGCAAAAGATATGGAACTAAACATTTGTAACCGTTGTTTGACTGCAGCCAAAGACAAGTCCAGAAAAGTCGACAGAAGTCAGAGATATTTTAAGAACTAATGCAACGAAACATTTATTCCATTTATATATCTGTTTCTGCTTTTCTCAAAAAAGTTAAAAATACAAACTTTTAAAGCAATACTTTTGACTCATAAGAAAACTTTTAGCAACGCTTGGATGGGATCACAGATAAGTGCACCACAAAAGGAGCCGCTCTTCGCTTTTTCGTTGATGGCTCTAAAACTGCAGGTGTCTTCTGCCTCGACTGTCTTATCCACTATAACACAGCATTTCCACTATTTTCTATTAAAAGCTTCGCTTTACTAACTCTTCTGTTTTCTCTTTTCTGTATATTTATTCAGTTTTCACTCAAATTTTGTCCACTTTTAAGGACACAACAAAATAGTACTAATAATAAACATCCTTACTCCCAACTCTCTCTCTCTCTCTCTCTCTCTCTCTCTCTCTCTCTCTCTCTCTCTCTCTGTTGGAGATAAGGACAAAAACAGACAGAGAGTAAAACACACCTTAAAAAGAAAGGAATAAAAGGTCGTAAATGATAAGAAAAGCAGTGAAATTGAAGGACAGATATTCTTATAAGAAGTCCTTAATGTTTGAAAAATAAAAGTTATTTAGTGTTAAGAAAATTGTGATGAATTCGTTCGTGAGTTTTTCAAACTGTAAATTGAATGTATTTCTCGAATATTTCTTCTCTGGTGAGTCAGTTCAGATTCGTATTATTCGTATTTTGATTTGATTAAAGAGCTTTCAGTGTATTCTGTGCTATTCTGTGTACTTTGTTGTGAACACTGCAAATGTACGCCTTCTTTACGATGTGATATCAAAGTGCTCTCATTAGTCATAGACACCAAACTTTGTTTCGATAACTTTTCGTCGCTATATTGTAACTCACATTAGGCCTCAAGAGATTCATCAATTCCAGAGCTATGTTGACATTTTCACTGCTCAATACCTCCAGGGATGCCAACACTGACGAGTCTAGTGAACAGAATCAAGAGATCACAAGAGTCTATCACTGACTCAAATGTACTCTCTATCAGTTGTGCCGACGAATACACAACTCATCGCAATCTTAATAGAGAGGAAGAGTATATTCATAGAAATGGGAAAACACAAACACATCATACGCTTTCAATTGTTAAACACACACACATACACACACTCAGGGTCCGTCACAAGTAGCGGCCATCTTTTCCATAATTGTTTTCGAATTCTGACAATTAATTCGTTAATACGTTAAACCGGATTTAAATCTAATTTCAGAGAATTTAAGTGAAAATATGACTCAGAACTACCAAAAACGGTAAATATACAACAAAACTCCGCCGCTTTTTATCCTACTCACAAATCCCTTTGATTCGAAAAATCCCCTGTAGCCCCTTGAGCTTGGTGGCTACTGAATGAACCCAGTTTCTGTGAATTATGTGAGCCTCAAGCATTGCAAAAATTGCATTCTTATATAAAAAGTAGAGTTTGAACCGAAGTTGAAAGTAATTGTGATTAAAATTTAAATGATATCACTTTTCAAAAAATATAAAAAATAATCACTAATTTTTGTGACTATAATTTAAAATAAATTCAGTCATGGAATTTAACGATTTCAATGTTAATGATAACCATTAACTGAGCAAGCCCATTATTTTTTCAAGTTTATTTTGAATTTTGCGTCAATTTGGTGCTGTCATAAACTTAAATGAAGATAGAATTTGACCAGGCTAAAACAAATGTGATATTCATAATATCCTTTATCTAGGTTTTATAATAAATGAAAAATGAATCAAGTTAAGGTGTGGTTAAGTGTCATTCATGAATTGAATTGCACTTCAAGTATACTATAATGGATTTTTCTGGCTATGATTTACTCGATATCTTAAGTAAATAACAATAAATAAAAATTATTAACATAACAACAAACCAAAGACGAGAAGCAGTAAATAGAGTGCAATCATTATTATGTGTTTCATTTGGTTTAACATTCTTTCAGAATCGACTCAACAAAAGTATGGAAGAGTCAGATGAGAGAAATGGCGAATAGAGAGAGATAGATAGAAATGAGAGAGAGAGAGAGAGAGAGAGAGAGAGAGAGAGAGAGAGCATGCGGTGCCTCTACTATATAAACACATATATGAGTTATAAAATGTATATAATAGTATTGCACTTACAATAAGACTGTGTCGAACCTATAATGTGATGATGAAAGTCGTCACTCTCTCTATAATCTCTGTTTATTAGCTCCATTCAGTGGCCTAATTAAGCGTGAAAGAGGCCAACTATCATCAAGGTTATTGCTTCCGATTGTTTATGTATTACACACATTACAAGCATACAACTAAAGGTCATCAAAATGATTGTTTAGGCGCTCATACCATCACAGCCGACACTTACATTTCAGACGAAATTTCTTTAAAATGAGTCCACAATTGTAAAAACATTATATCAAATATATGTAAATCATTGTCTTTCCTCGATTTCAAGCTTATATTCAAACAGAATATTTCCTTCTTTTCGGAATATTTTTGTATATACTACACATATACATATATACATGTATGTATATGAAATTATTCTTCAGTTTTTTTCATTCATGAATCAAACCGATAGTCATTAAATTAAATGAGGAAATATTATACGTTATTATATAATGTATGA
>JAQGAR010000211.1:0-19665 GCA_034697865.1 Oribatida sp. | reverse complement strand
AAGCACATGTCAGGTATGCCTTAATCTGTGGCCATACTCTTCAATGATATTACAAGTAATAAAACTATTGAATTCCAGAATTTATTCATTTCAATCACTTTTATCAAATGTTTTTTATCTAAAAATATGGTTCAAAAATCACTTTTAACCGAATTATAATTTATGAGCTCTTTATTAAGATTTCGAAGAATCCAATGTCTAAACAATAATCGAAACCAAACTTCAAATCGAAAAGAGTTTGATTTTTAGCGTTTATTTAGGTCTCGCAGCGAGAATCTCGCTCTCAGTTTTCATTATTTTCTAATATTTTACTCGCAATTCTAAATTCTAAATTTTAGAGCAAAACATCTTTTATTTGGAAATATTTAATTTTTAGAATACATATATTTTAATGTAATTTAAATATTTTGAAAAAAATGGTTTACATTTTTGACATAACTTGGATTTCGACAAGGTAGAAGAGTCGATCCAATTCGTTGACAAATATTTTCAAATTACGGCACCTTTCGGTGGGAGTCTCCTTATCCAGAGCACATTTCTCGCCATTTGTATACACTTTCTTAAACGTACTCAACATCTGAATCGAGAAAATTAAAACCATTAAATCAAATGAAATAATTTAAATATTTTGTATTGACTGACCTCTCCTACAACACCTGACATGATTTGGCTTTTTATTTTGAGTCCATATTTTCCCAAAAACATACCACTCTCCAAAGCAGCCAGTTTTGGTTTGAATTTCAAAAGATCCATGGCAGGGACAGCTTTCACTTCCAGAGCAGAGCATTCCGAAGATTTTAAGGTTTCATTTAAGTTCTCTGCTCTCCAGTCCTCATCACATCTCATGGCTTGAGTAATACCTGCCAGTCCTTTGAGAGCATCTGATCTATCCTCCGGAGTTTTACCCTTATTGACTCTTTCCTTGAGCCCATAGATTAGAATATTCTCCAATCCACTGACATAATCATCATAAAACTTTCTATAGCAGGTAAACCCTTCATCACGTGCGGTGTCTACTCTTTTGTTAACCAATTCTTTCCCGATATTTAGGTTTTCTTGGATCAGATTATAGAGTTGTTCGTCTGTCAGTCCTTCGAGAGCTTTGTTACCGTTTTTCATACATTGGATGTCAGCCTTTTTGTCACAAATGACTTTAAAAAATATATTATATTGGTGATCTCTGGAATAATATGAGTAAAATTTAATAAAAACATACCAAAAGTGAGTCCAACCGTAAGGAAAAGTAAGTGAATCCAAGTATTCATTGTTTTCTAATCAGTTGTTTATCTGACACTAGAAGTGAATCGACTGATAAAAATCAAAGAATTGCTTTCACTTTATATACAAAGTTCATTGGAAATAAAATCAATTACTTTATAGGATATAAAAGACCAGATTTTTGAACGACAATTAATAATCTTTTCATTAATTTCATGAACACAACTGTTTTGTAGATTTATTGGCAATAGAGATGTACATGATCTTTCTTCGCAATTTAATGCTTATAATACCTAATTCTTTAATTAATTAACTAAGATTACTTTCTTTAATATATTCGTTAAAACACAGAATATTGTCTCCATAATAACTCTCTTAATAAGTATACAATTAAATGAGCTTAATTTAGTTTAGGTTAAGTAATGAAATTAACTTAGCTAAATATGCTTGAAGCAAGGTCCAATTTGAATCATATTAGTAAGACAAGGTCACCTACTAACATGCTCATACAATATGACTCAGGTGAATCTTGTCATATCCTCGAAATTGATTTATATAATCGATTCGGTCTAATCTATTAATAATTTTTTTAAAGTCTTTCAAAAAGTATATTTGAGATCAACCGAAACCATATTTTGTTTTTGAAAATTAATGTCATATATTGTAATGGTTGCTTTTGTACTTGCAATATGGTGATTAGGATAAAATAAAATAAATCAACCTTTTTAATTTTACCAACCTTTGGAAGATATAGAATTTCAAGGGAGACATACTACAAATCACCTATATTTCTCTATTTCAGAACATTTAAACAAGATCAAAGGAAGGCGTATACTGTTATTTGGGTTACTAAGGTATAAAAAATCAACTCAAATTTCTGGAATACTCTATTTATTGAGAAAACTATTCAACCAGAAGTCATCCCCCTCCCCCAGGAACACTAATTCAACTTAAAATTACATTAAAAATTTGTGCCACGGTATTTCTCATGGTACTTTATGCCATTATTATTCTCTTTCAAATTTTAAAAATTCAATCTTTTAAACTTTGACTAAAATTTAATGATAATTATTATATTATTTGTTTAAAATTTTTGCCAGAATTTGGAGTTCGAAGAGTTGGAAGAGTCGGTCCAATTCTTTGACAAACATTTTCAGATGACGACATTTCTCTGCGGGAGTCGACTGACTGTCTGCACATTTCTCGCCCTCAGAGTAAACATTTTTATATAAAATCAATATCTGTTAAAATAAATCAAATCAAAAATTGTTTAGTAATAAATGTATTAAAGACTTACTTCGCCCACAATTCCTGACATAACATTATTTTTAAGTTTGAGTCCATATTTGGCCAAAAACATGCCTTTCTCTAAGAGAGCTAGTTTTGGCCTGAAATTCAATAACTTAAGAGCACTGGTCTTTTCTTCGGTAGCCGTACATTTAGCAGATTTTATCGTTTCATTAAAGTGCTCTGCTCTCCAGTCCTCGTCACATCTCATGGTTTGAGTAATTCCTGCCAGTCCTTTGATAGCACCCGATCTCTCCTCCGGAGTCTTTGCTTTATCGAGTCGCGGCTTTTCTCCAGATTGAAGAATAGACGACAACCCTTTGGCGTACTTATCATAGAACTGTTTGTAGCAAGTTAACCCACTCTTATATGCAATCTCTACTCTTTTTGAAACCATTTGTGTTCCAATGTTTAGATTTTCTTGTGTCAGATCATAGAGTTGATTGTCAGTCATTCCTTCCATAGCTTTCGTTCGTTTTTTCATACATTGGATGTCAGCCTTTTTGTCACAAATTACTGACAAATTTTAATAATTAAAATTTTGTGTAATATTTGGAAAATTTACTCAAAAACATACCAAAAGTGAGTCCAACGGAGAAGAATAATATTTGAATTAAAGTATTCATTATTCTCTAATCAATCGTTTATCTGATACTAGAAGTGAATCGACTGATGAAAATCAAAGAATAATTTTCGGTTTATATTTAAATTAAATAAAAAAAATCAATCCTTTGTTAAATATATATATTGGAGCAGATTTTTGAACGATAAATAATCACTTTTTATAAATTTTGAACGCAACTGTTCATACATTAAGTGTGCAATCGATGTACATGCTTAATTTGCACAATTTACTTAACTTCCTTATAATTAATACAGTTCTTATTAGTATTCTTCTGAACACTAATTAATATACAAATATACCAGTACACCTCTTTATGTTATCATTATTATAAATTATAAATAGATTGTGCAAGTGATTAATACGAAATCGAAGTATAATAGAAAGTATATACTCGATCGAACTAAAATAGAAAGATTCACGAAAATCACAAGTATGATCAATCTTTTATATTTATCAAAACTCATCTGTTACCCGAATCACCATGGTGTTTTGGCGTTATTAAATATCTGCCTTATCACAATTAAATAAAATATTAATTTTAAAAATTAGAATAAAAATTATATAATTTATGGTCGCTTTCATTGAACTCAAAGTACAATCGTTTCAATAATAAAATTTAGTTCAATATTGACTTAAATGTAGTCATAAATGTTATGAAAAGTAAATATTAATTCTAAAGTTATATCAAAACTTATAAATCAATTTAAAAACTAATAAAAAATTTGATATCAATCGAAGCAACAAAAGAGAAGAAAAGAGACAATATTTTGAAAATATGTGAAACAATTCTTAGCTTCATTATTTCTTACAAGGATAGCTTCTTCTTTCAAACTGAGATTGGCAAAAAAATTCTTATATCTTTTTAATGAATAAATCGAGAGGAATTAAGCGAGCTCAATTTTATCTGACAATGGTCACGTTAATACATTGAAATGGCCACTTGAAAATTGAAACGAAATGTCGTAAATGAAGTTAAAGTAAAATAGTTAGGTTTGATTGAAATTCCAAAAGAAAGTAAAAAAATCTTAAGTTATAAATAATATTCAATGAAATACTGATTGAAGTAAATGAAACCATGATTTCAACTTGAAATTTTCAAGTTTTTAATCAAGTTATGCGCCGTATTTAATGTATTACTATAAACTATATAACGATTTCACGTTTTTAAAAGGAAAAATTCATCTTAAACTTGAGACGAAAACTATCCCCCTGAAAAAGTTTACTATGTCCCCTGGTTTAAACGAAGAAGCTTTCTTTGTTATTTTCGCCTTTGGAATCTTTTCTGAATACTTAAAATTGCTTGTTCAATTATTGGAGGTCTGGACAACTGTTCACACGAAAGTTACATTATTGTCTCTTTGAAGAATATGAGATCGAAATTTGCAATGAACTATCTAAAATTTAGATTCTAAATTTACGATACAATTATAAGTAACACTGATAAGACCACTTTAAAAACCCGATCATTGGGTTGTATTGGAAAAAGATTTAAGTAATAAAATGAAACATCAATTTTATTCAATTTAATTCAATTTTAATTATGTCATTATATCGATAAATAAAAGTAAATTATATTATTCTTCTTTAATTCAATGACATGGACCCGAACAAGAGAGAACACCCCTTTCTGCAATTGAATGACAGAAGTTGTCAGAGGTACAATGAAAGTTCGTGGGACAAGTTCCCCAGTTTTCGGTGTTTTCAAGTTTGCAAACAGCACGGCAATGTCCCACCGACATGTCACAAGACGAGGAAGAGGCCAAACTCATCGACACCAGATTTAATGCCATACAAACAATGAATAGTTTTGCGAACATTTCTCTTTTCAGTTCAATTTATATTAATAATAAAACAATTTTAAAACAATTTTTGCTTTTAGTTGGGTTTGGTGTAAATTAGTTTTAATTGTTTGAAATTCTCTTTTATACCATTCATTTGACTAATCATTGATCAGAAATAAGGTTATTTGTTTTGTTTGAAAAACATTAGACACCTGTTTATCAGAAAATGATTCACTCAAGTAATCAAAAGGTTGTCGAAGGGATTGGACCCAAAATCTTTGGAAGAGTGGGGAGATTTCGGGGAATTTGATTTTTAAGCGCTTGGATATTTATTCAATTTGCAATCTGTAATTTGCATTGCTGATGGATAAACCGCCTTGAGCCGAAACATTGCCATTTATTCGAAGAGTTCAGGCCCTCCCCCTCTCCGAGCGGAGCTAGGCCACAATTTTATTTTGTTTTTTAAGGTTTTTCGTTTTGAAACCCCTATACACGTGAGCTCGAACCAAAAAATTCCCCTCTTTCAAACTCCCTGAAATCGAAAAGCTTGGTGACCCATGACGAAATCTGATCTAAACTAATGGCCATCTCTAAGATCTTATCACCAAGTTAAAATCCTTGTACTCTATTGTGAGGTTTTCCTAAATTATTAAACATTTAATTTAAAATATCAGGAAATATTTAATTATTAGTTTGAAGAAAAAATTATAATTAGTTTGAGTCGAATATTAAATTTAATAATAATTATGAAAAGTAAATATTTAATCGAAAATTACATTGAAATTCTTGAATAGATACTAAATAATGATAATTTGAAATAAAATGAATGGAAAAATGAGAATTGAATTGCAGAGAACCGTCACTTCTTTTCCTCGTCTCTCGCCTTTGGAATCACTTCAGAGGACTTGGAATCTGTAAAATCAATTATAATTATAAGGAAACCAAACAAATGGGGAAAATATTTGAGTAATTAGTAATTACTTTTCTTATCGTTGAGACGCATAACTTTTGCAATACCGACATAACAGCCATAAATGACAAGAGCTATTAGAAACAGAACCACGAAAAATATGATGATCTTAACAATCCATCCCTTCCCTAGAAAATAATTTAATCGAATTTATTTTAGAAAATCATTTTGTTCGGGTTGAATGGTTAGAGGTTAGGGAAATGGTAGGGACCTGAATCATCTGTTGTTGTGGTTGGTCTCGTTGTGGAGGTTGTGTTTCCCAATGTTGTGCTCTTTTGTTGGCAATCGATAAGAAGTTTGAAATTTTCTTTTAAACACTAAAATGGGTTTTAAATCAATTTCAATGAATGTTTAGACAATTTTGTTCACCTCATCGATGGAACAGTAGGAAAGTGTAGAATTGATCCAAAACAAAACGTGCAATAATTCTTGACTTTTGTTTGACGCTGAAATAATTGGAAGCGTAAATATTGCGGTCATTTCAAGTCTTTCACTTATTTCCTTCAAATTCTTCAAATGTGGGGATATGGGAATAGACTCCAAATTAGTCTGACTAAACGACATTTTAAATCGTAACAACATGGTGTTAAAGTCAAATGTAAGATTATTGTGAGATATTTTTGGTGAGATATTTTTGACGGTTCCGAAGAAAAAGTTCCGAATGAATGCCTTCGTTGTGGTATTGAAAGTCTGCACAACTGTTCCCACGAAATACTCTGATGAAGAATTTCCGATCGAAAATGCAAAAGAAGATTTGGAAAGTGCGGCCCATTTACTAGCATCATAAGTGGCACTTTCGACTATTGGAATTTTCCAGAAGAAACCGTATGATTGGATCGACGTCATGTCATTGTAATTGAAGAGATCGAATGTATTGGTGTTTGGCTTCAAATTTAATCAAAATTTTAGATAAACTTAAGAAACAATAATTAATAGACTGATTACGTTGAAAAGCGCAAACACATCCCCATAGACAGGATTTTCTACCGGTGCCCTAATAGCAAACTTGTAATCGTTTTTTCCTTCCAATATGGGTCTGTATGCCTTATTGTCAGTCCATTCATTTTGCATTTCTTCGTCATTCTCTCGAACCGTTTGTTTCCAAACGTCAGAACCGATAATAAAGAATATAACTCTGGAACTGTTGGCGGAAAAGACAATCATTTTTCGATTGTTATTTAAAAATGATTCGCAGAATTGTGTGTTTGCAGTCGTCGACCATTGGGTCAAAACAATCAAAACTGTTTAAAATGAATTATCGATCAATAAATTCTATGAATGAATATATAAATACCGAAAATGAGTTTCTCGTAGATATTCATCATTTCTCCAGATTGGAAATGCTTTGGTAATCAAAGTTTCATCGAATTTAAAAGTTTTCCGAATTTGTCGTTAAAATACAGTTAAGAATTAGGAATAAATTGTTAGACGATAATAAGAACTGAGAGCGAGAACATTTTAACCAAACTTCAAATGAAAAAGTGATTGTGGAATGTTAATCATTATTAGAGTACTGTAAAAAAGGGGATAAAAATGCTCGCGCTACATTTTAATAATGAAAATCAAGAGCGTGCGGCCGATCGCCGATCTAAATTTTTTTTGCAATTATGAGGTTTTAGGTCTGCTTTCATTAGGGGTTCACTGTTCGTCGGGTATATTTACTAAATTTATAAGATATAATTAAAATTAATAACATATGAGTAAAAATTTAAATCAATGTTTTTGTTTGAGTGAAAAATCCGTTCGAAATTAATAACACTTTTTATAATCTTTGTAAAATTAAAAATATTAGAATTGAACTAAATGTAAAAACATATTAATTGCAATTATCTGATTTTCTTTTTTTTTAAAGTGCAACAATTCAAAAAATTTTATCCCCTTTTTTACAGTACTCTAATCATTATTAGAATCTCTATGAATAATTTGATGGTAGCTCGTGCATTCATTGATGAATAGCGGGAGTGAAACATATGAATAACAAAATATAGTTTTACCTTACAGTCTTACAGTTTTTAATGACAGAAGCAAGTTAATTATTAATTAATAATTACACCCCGTTATTTTACTTTTGAGAGTCTACATGTATTCTACTGTATTCCATTGGTCCCGAAAGAGTATACAATGCTTAATAACCTTGGATTCATTGTGTCGACAATCTTCAGCAGTGCCGTTGCTTTACCATAATATTCTGACCAAAATGGCAGCAATTAAGCGGAAATGGCCGATTTTAAGCCTAAATACGGGTTTAAACCGGTTTAAACGCTTAAATCTAGTTTAATTTGACGTTAATTCAGTATAAATCCGGTTTTTTCGCGCGGCGGCCATTGTTCTTCAGAGCTTCGATTTATAGGGGGGGTATTATATAGCATTTTCGATTCTAGGGGGGTAAAAGGTCTACACCCCCCTGTGATGACCCCTGGACTATGCACTCTATCAATAGAATTGATCTTGATGAAGTTTATCTGGGAGATATCAGAGGTAAAACTTGGATTCTAGCCTATAGATACTGTCGATTTGTTGTATAAATTTATCTTTTTAGCATAGGTCGACAAAGGAGGGAATTCCGGGGGAAAATAAAAGAAACCTTTTTAAACAAAGAGACACTTCTGTCAAACCATTAATTTGATTAAAATTATTCAATTTGTATATAATTTGAATAAATCTAATTCAGAATTTTATTCAAAACTTTTTGAAACATTTATATAGATTTTTATTCGTGGTCATTGTTTAATTGTTTACTAGGAGCAAGCACATCACAATTGCAATGATAATGAAAAACAAAGATTGTAGACATCTGCTATAAATGAAAAGAGGTCCTGATCCATTCTTGAAGTTATCATTGTCATTTGTTTCAAATGGCTCATCATTTGACAAATACTTAAGAACAGCATCGATGCCGGCCCAAGTCTCTTCACTTACCGGCTTGATGAAGTAGCAAGGTAGAAGAAAGCCATATTCGCCCCGATCTCTCAGTTCAATAGCAAATACAATCGACACATTCAGAGTATCGTAAACCCAATCGATGCTTACACCCGATGCTCTGTCTGTCCAATGATTTATTAATTGTGAATACCAAATTTTATCTTATTTATATCACATAATATGTCATATTTCAAATAACAGCTTACAGAGTAGTTGAGTGAAAGAACCATACCGATATTCAGTTCCATACATTCTATGAAGAGCATTGACTCCTATGCTAGCTAGCTTTTCCTTCATTAAAAATATCAATAATAATCATATTAAACAAGATTAACTTGATGAATTACCAGCAATGCTGCATTTGGAAGAGTATCGTTTTTATGTGCCCAGGGATAAATCCAAAGCTGACTATAAGAATGGATAGAAAAATAAGCGAATAATTCTTCTCTTTTGGAGATTAAGTAATCGCTTAAAGCTTTGGCTTCGACTGAAGAAAATGGTGTTTCGCCACAAAAGGATTGACCGCAAGAATCTTTCATCGATGAATGAACACAGTAATCATGGGTATCCCAGCTGCTCCAAAACTCAATTTAGCAAGTTAAAAAAATGATTGAATCTTACTTTCTATTTATATCTGTGCCAGGACATTTTAGATCTTTAAACTGATCCCTGTTCTTCCTCCAAAGCCTATGCGTTTCCCAAGAGTAAGCATAACTATGGGAACAACCATTGCTTAGATTATTTGCATGACATGAATGTGACTTTGAACCAACCCATCAGGATTTAGAACAGGAATAATCAAAAACTGATAGCTCTCCAATAGAACCGAGTCTCTTAGTAACTTATCAATAGTCCAGAGACAAAATGAGACGGATATCCATTCTCTCGCATGAACTCCACATTCAAGTACAACAAATCTTCCCTTAATTGTATTGTTGGACAAAATAATCGCAAATATATCTCGATTTTCAGCTGTTTTTCCCAATGAGAATAATCTCGAAATATTTGGATAAACATTCGATATTCGATGCAATTCTCCACTAATTTTACTGAAGTTATGATAACTCATCTCATAATCAAAAGGCTTTAATTTCAGAAACTGTTTAAATATTTTGGATTCACTCCATTTCGAGCCATTTATCATAATATTATCGATATTACAACCAAAACAATTGACAAAAACAATTGAACATAAAATTATGTATTTATTCATTTCATCAAAAATTATTAAAATCTTATTGAATAACTTATTAGGATCTAACACAAGTGCGCTCAGAATAAGACTGAATGGTTCCTAGTAGGAAATTCCTGCTTAAGAATCAGAATATCCAATAGTCGCGACATTGAAAACATAATTTGAACGTTAATAAAATGATAAGTAATGAAATTTTTAAAATTTTTAAACAAATAATTTAAAACTTTTTTCAGTGACTTTTAAAATGTTATTCACTAATGATTTCAAAGTTATAATAACTTTTAAGTTTGAAACCTATTATTTTAATGGCTATACTTCAACGTTAATTTTGAATTATTCATCAGAAATTGTGTTTATTTAAATTATTGCCTCTTAATTAGTATACTTGTGCCAGGACCAATAACATCAATGTTCTTTTAGAATATTTATGAAAATCTATAAGAGATGTGTTTTGATTAAAACTGAAGAGTTGTCAGAATATTTTAATCGACGCAAAAAATCAATAAAACAAATGAAATAACGATTATTTTACAACAATTAGACATTTTGAGTGACATTTTTGCAATGGCCAGGGAGGTCAGGAATTCGCGCATCAGTAATGCATCTTAGACCAGAACAACAGAATTGTGGGTCTAATGTAAAGCCCATACATATTCCGCCCTCTGCGCTGCACACCTTTTGACAGGTGCCAGTGGCCTCGGGGTGGATTGGAGTGTGGTATTTACACTGAAGCTGGTGTCCTAAACAGCACTTAACCTGACGAACACCACCACATTCTTGTAAATGTCCGCCGCATTCGTGGCTCACTTGACTGTGAACTGCAAAATAATTGAAACATGTTTTATAAACAAACTAGCTCAAGAACAACAAAAAAGGACATGAGTAAACTGTCCTCTTTCAAGATAACTCACCCAAAGCGCTGACAGTCAACAATAACGCAATTATTTGAATCATAATTTCGACAATAAATTCACTTTTACTTCAATTTGAAATTCAGTCGCATTTGTAGAATATTTTCACATATTTATAGCAATTTTCAATCAATTGTGAGACCAATGTATGGGTTTAAGTCCTGTTATGCTCCCCTTCGATGTATTTGTAATTATGATAAACAGTGAGTCAAATGATAAGAGCAGTTATTCGATAATAATTTCAAGGATTCATTCGTCAAAAGCCTGGTTTTCACCATTGATCCAAAGTGTTTCACTCAGGCTTTTGCATTCATTTCAAATCAAAAGTATTTTTCCAAAAATAGAAAAAATTAATTACAAGAAACTGATATTTTGTTGTTTTCATTAAATTCAATGAAAATATTATTTCAGTAAAAACTAGTTTTCAAATGTCGTTAAACTTTATTGAAGTGTTGTTTAATTGTGAAGTTTTTGTTATTGTTCCACAATTTTATATGCAATTTTATCTAGTTCATCTTTTCTAATGGTTTTTGTTTTTTCTTTGCTCATTGATTGAAGACTACAAATGTGCACTGGTGCTATTTTCAGATACTTTCACTCCCAGTGGGAGAAAAGGCAGCCCTCCCTCTGTGGATCTCTGGAATAGATTATATAATCTTTAATTCTTAATTTTATCAAGCTCAGTACAATATATGCCGCTTTCTCAGCAACAACCCCTTCAAATATCCTCTTAGAATGAAGTATAAGTCTTAATAATTTAATAATACTACTTAAGTCAGGTTCTTAAATGCATATTTATATCAGTTGAACCAGATTTTATTTTTAAATCATCAATTCCATTAAAAGAATTCGAGCTTAAATAGAAATCTGATATAGTTAAATATAGTTGCAAGAATAGGCTCTAGTCGCTTGAGCAAAATCATGGATGAAAGCATATCCTGTGCAATTTATTGATATAATTTTAAATAGTTTTTTAAGATTCGTTAATTATGAAGCATCACAATAATCAACCCAACTGACTATACTGTTAGTGTTAAAGAATGCTAAATAAACTGCACTCTATTTCTAGTTTATTTAAGTTGTACTTTGAATTTTTTGATACCAAAACAAATGAGTGCTAATTATCTCTCAGTAAACAAAATATTAAAAATTCTTTTATTATGATTAATTATAAACAGAGCGGAGATTTGGGAATAAAAAGTCGTTTATTCAAAAAAGAGGATTGAATCTGTTACAATTAAATTATCGACTTATCCCTTTCTGTATTATCATTGATTTGATGTAATCATTCAAATTCTAAAGCTATTGCTATAGAGATCGTCCTTATTTATTTACGGCCTTAACGGAAACCGACCGAAGGATTACTAGGATTTTACTGCATTTCAATATTATTTCTATTGAACTCAATTATTCTTTTATGAAATAAATGTTTTACTCATATTTTTTTATTCACAAATCTCGGCTCTGATTATAAACTTTATGTTTGAATAATTAAACTCAAAATCAATTATAACTCAAAATCAGTTTTATAAAAAATAACTGAAATAACTTTTTTCTGCAATGATTTGTTGTTTTCCTAAAATACAAAACACGTTAAAGAGGAATTAGTCTTAAATTCTTACGGATTTCTTGTGATTTCACTCAAAATATGGGTTAAAAATAGAAACAAAACGAGTGATTCATTGCAGTCAAGAATCGTCGATATTTTTAGATACCGAGCACTTCAACACTAATCCCTTTATGGATAACCCTTTCAATTGCAGAGTAAACATATCGTGATATTCATTCGAGAAATTGAATTAAATATTTAAATTCAATCCATTCTAATGTTTTGATCAAAAATCTTGCAATTCACTCACCAAGATATAGATTGTTGGAGTAATCTTATAGATGAAATGTCTTTTGAGAATTTTGTTTTCTTATTGAATTCTGAGCCAAAAGATTTATTATTGTTTTAAATGTTTTATTATAACAACGATTCCTCACATAATATAAACAAATATTATTCCGCATTTAATATGTCCGCTGAGCTCAGTTTAATTGTAGTTTATTCCAAGTTAATTCTATTCGAGTCTGAAATCGACGACTAAATCCTCAGTGATTTGTATTTAAGTGCCCGAAAATGAGTCGGGAATTGTTTCGCACGACATTCATAAACCGTGATTCAAGACTATTGAAGGTTTATATAACTTGTCAGTACTGTATTGCGAGTCTGTTTTTAGGGATGTTCCTCGTCCTCACCGGTATTATGATGACCTCATATATCAATAATTATCGAATGGAAGGACTGTCCAAATCGGAGATAAGAGAGAAGAAGTCAACTTCCCAATTATTCGGATCAATAATTCTGATATCCGGTTTGGTTCTCCTATTTATGGCAATTATTCTGTTCTTCTTCTCATCGATTCTGTTTTTGCGGACAACCACAACACCGCCAGAAGATAATTGGATTAACTTTGTTGAGGCACAGCCCCATTCAACAGAAGAAGAGGTTATACTGTCTGAAACTGTTGCTGATGTCAATGATTGCGATGGCATTGAAGAAGGCGTCGACAATCTCTTTGAAGGCGATTCTGATAACCAAACTCGTGATAAGCGGATAGAATCGCAGACTAATTGACAGCCAAATAATTCTTGCGTTTCTGAGTTCTGACCTTATCTTATAATTAATTCCAAGACTAAATGAGTTAGATTTTAATCAGTGATGTTCAACATCTTTGACAGAGGGTGGTCTTCAAGGCAATGGGTCGCCCCTTAGAAGTTACTTTCAATTTTCTCCCCTGCTGCAAAAAATATTTGCTGATTCAGCGAGCTTGGTGATTTTAGCTTAGCCATTTTTTGCAATAGATCTTTTTAACCAATTTAATTAGGTTTAATCTAGTTGGACTTCATCCCTCACTTTGCACGTCTTTTACTTAAATATAATCTTCAAATTTCGCAGAATATTGCTGTAAATGTCATAAACTATTGCATAATTTCGATGCGATTAATGATAAGCATCTAAAGTGTCATAAGAGATATTATTTATGTCTTAATCCGCTGACGACTTGTGTTATATCAATACTCATATTAATTCTCTGAAGGTTTCTGTCTTTAAAATGAAATTTTTAATTTGAATCTTGTACAATTATTAAATTATTCGAGTATTGAGTCAATGCCCCTTTTTCCTGTCTCAACTTTTGATTAATATTTAAGATTTTTTGCTAGACTAAGCGTTTTCACTAGATTATTTTCCAGACACTTTGGTAATTAAATACTTAATGAATTCCTGAAATTAAAAAATTATAATTCATTTTTTGGATTTTATATTAAATATCAGTATTTAATGTGAATTTTATGAAAATTTCTTCACTCATATCATTACATATCTCAGTATCTGCATTGGGAACGAGTCACAAGGGGTGATTCCATTCATTTTCCTGTAATCAGTAAAAAATTAAAGATAAGGCTTTAAACCAATTTTAATATTAGAGACATTTTCCTCAATTCTAACAAAGATATTGTTTTAATTACATTTGCATTGAGTGTCAAAAAGCGATAAATAGAAAAATAATGTCTAAATTCAGATTTTAATGAATAAAAGTTAAGTTTGTCTTGAGCTTCAAGGCCGACGCACACCTATGATGTGTGGCACAGGTATGCATTTATGGAAGAAATATGTTATGTGCCAGGCAATGAATTTTATGTGAGAGCACTGGGCAATTACTCTTCTTTTGTAGACCTTCAGAATTCTGAGAAAATTAATCAAAAGAATATATAAATTTAGAAATTTTGAGTCAATGAGATTCCAAAGTCAGTCTATTGATCAGGGATAGCCAATGGGGGGGTCAACTTAAAACGGCAGTGAAGTTGGAAATTTTGTAAAACACCTTTCACCTAGAAAATGAGCCAAAGGTAGGAAAATAACACACAATTTTATATTTAAATTCGGCTAAATTTAGTTAATTAAATTTGGATCTTTTTGACAATTAATTAAGCTATTTTAAGCTTAAGACAACATGAAGGGCTAAAATGGTTTACCCCTACAATAGACATGCCTGGAGTCCAAAAGTCACGGCCATTCCTGACATCCATCATCAATAATTGAATTATTCTACAACTGAATGCTATTCTCCAACTGTCCATCGGTTATCCCGAGTCCTGGCTATTCATCAAAGATTAATATTTATGATTAAAAATAAATAAATAATGTATTTATCACTTGATTTGCCTCTCAATCGAATTGTCTGATATGGAAAGGAGGAAAAGACAACAAAAAACGAGCTAATCTCAAAAGTTTGATGACATTAATCATATCTTAAATTTGAATTTAACAGTTCCTCGAGTGTTATTTCAGTGAAAATGAGTGATATTCCCCTAAACCTAACCCATCATACCATTCATTAGGAGAGTCTGTAAATCTAAATAGAAATATATAACTCGATGGATCTATAAGTGGTTTTCATTTGTGTGCTGCTCTCCGCACAGCCAGTGCTCAGTACAGCCTAATGTTATTTAATCGGCTAATAAAATATGATAGTGTGGTATCCTTGGAACTTTATATAACACTCTTTCACTCTATCTTTCTCTTTAAACTTCGTTCAAAAGTCAACTGACTATCACATCGAGGAGTATACTCATATTAGAAAAGTTTTTCAGTGGATTTGGCGCTCAGGCTATTCTGTGTGATACCACTCACGTTAAACGCCAATCAATCAGAGATCACCAGGTATTTGATTGATAAGAATACTTATTCTGTTTTTCAATACACTTTATATAACCTTTTTTGTGTTATAAAACAATAGAAAGTCAAATGTCATTGAATTTTCTCATATCTTATAAGTTATAATAGTTTTATGAAAAGATTAATAAATTTATTTTCCATAAGTTTTAAACTTTTGTTTTAATTTTGTGACAAAACTATTAAACAATTTTTTGTATATTGAAAGATATGAACCATTGGTTTTCCATTGAAGGCGATGATGAGCCCCCTTTCAAGAAACAAATGGCGAGGGCCTTTCGGGGCTGTCGTTGTGCGGCTCTACTCTTAATTCTGACACTTTTATTGTTAATCGGCGGCACATTATTAACAATATTTCCGGCGGAAAACCATAACTACCGATTGAACAACCAAACTCCGCTACAGACTATGGGTCTGGCCTTTCTCATTCTTGGTTGTATGTGTGCTGCAGCAGAGGTTGTGCTCGTCGTCATCACAATTGTGTTTCTAAGAAATGTCAAAACATTCAATAGAAATGAAATACTTAACACTAATGAATCGGATTTATTCCGTCCGTCGCTAACCATTCATAACATCAATAATTTGAATCACATTAATGACAACAGAAATGATTACAAAAGTCTAGAGTTCAGTGCCATTCAGTATTCGTGTGAACAAAACCCATTGACAACAAACAAGAGTCTGTTCCCAATTCGGGAGTCATCCAAAGACTGTCGATTATTAGACTTAAATGTCTAAAACTTTAAGCTCTTCAGTCATCGGTTGTGTTTCTTTATGGAGTTCCTAAAATTTCTCAACTCATTCTCATATTAAAGTTTAATGTTGCCTTCTCATTTCTTAAATGTATCAAGTTAAACTTATTTGCCATCTGTTAAAATAAAACGTTTTAATATTGAAAATATTTTAAATTTTTTGTTGAAATCATTTGAAATATTTGTGACGAATAGATGTAATTAAATGATTTTAATGATTAGACGAAATCAGTATCTAATTTCATAATCACAGACACAACATATTTGTTGTCGTCTTTTCATTTTTAATGATTCAAAAAAGTCATCAAATTTCAAACATTTAATAGAACGGAACCGATTAGTATTTAACTAATTTATAGACGACTCATATTTTTGACAGGCAATCAACTTTTCCTCTAATGAAAACATGTATGTTTACCGAGTATCAAGGTTGTCTCTAATCTAGGTTAGACGGTTAGTTAGAAATTAGAAACTTTTGTTTTTCCCAAAGTTGAAACAATTTTAATAGATTTATTTTAATAACAAGGTTTAATTTACTATATTCAGTGTAAATCCAGGTTTAATCTTGCCGATATTTCCTAAAAAGTTAATCTTGTATGAATTATAAGCAACCTGTCCATACATGTCTCAACAATTTAAATGAAATGAGGCATTGGTTCTAGAACTTGGCGAGTCTTGTTTTGAGCATAGACGTTTAATTTAACTACAATTTTAATGTTTACATTGCTTTAAAACAAGCAAAGAATTCGATAGATTACTCATCAAGTTTATATAAGAAGTCTGTAAAAAAGTAAACATTTACCTTTCATAATGAAGTTTTGATAATATGAACTGAACTATCAAAGTTTACACTGTGTAATATTCAAATAACGTTAGTTGAGACTCAAAAATTTAACTAATATTGAAATTGGTAGTTACATTTGCTGAATGATCTTTAATAACTTTAATAACAATAATAATTTGTTTCTTAATTGTGAAACTGGTCTCTCAAATAAATTCATTTTTTAGCAAAACTGCAATTGTGAAACAGTCGATTAAATAAATGTAATGTGTAAGTTGTAAGTGTAATCTTTGTTCCAAAGTTCATTAAGATCATTAGTAATTGATAAGCTTATGCTCATCGCTTACAATTATAGCTAAAACTGTTTAAATTTAGTGAATATTTCTCCTTGAGATTCAGACATTGTAATATCATGAAATAATAATTAAAGATTGATATGTTCAAGGTTAGAAGTTAACCAATCAATTTTTCAAATCAAGAATTGAACCTGATTTGGTAACAAGGGATTTTTCACACAGTGTAAACTATTTTTCTTAGTAACTTTTAATTTTTTTAGGCTTTAACTCCTAATTAATCGATGGAATATTTAATAAAAGGGACAAAAAATATTATTCAATATTCAAAATCATTATTGATTAAGAGCTCATCGCATATACCAATTGACGCATATTTTAAGCGCTGGGCTTTATTTTCAGGACACTCAACCAATTCAGGGGTAATTGTATCGACAGAAACGGGAGAACTCAATCGAAAAATTAAAATAACATTTTTCGTGTTCTACACATTGAAATTGATTACTTCACTGAGTTTACCCGACGAGTCTGTTTGGCTCTATTATATTGGAGAGACGAGTGTTGTTTTGGAAAACAAAGCATCGAGGAAATATTTAAACTTTTTAAACCTTGCTATTTCACTGAAAGGTTTGTTCAATTTACTTTATTTCTGGAGAAAAGTGCAAAAACATCCGATGCTTTGGTTAAAGCCTCTGCTCATAACTAAAGGTTTGTTTTACTTTCACTGATATTATTTATGAACCGAAGCCATACAAATCTTTTACTAAAAATGTAATCTAGGTGATACAAAGCCAAGAGACTTGTTCCTATCTGATTTGGATGCTTTACGTTTCAAAACCCGTTTGCTATTTCTATCGGCGAGAATCCAATATTTTTATCGAACGATTCTAATTTTAGCTTCAGTCAAATATCTAAATTTATATTTAAAGAATTGGCCCAAAGAGTACCTATTTCCTTTTGGTCTATTCTCCTATTTAACATACTTGTTTTATTGTTCCCTGGTCATTCCACACGTCTTTCTTATTTCTCTTGTATTCATTCAAATTACATATTATTTGAGATTAAGATTTGTTAACATAAATCAATTGTTAGCAAAGGTTAAGTCAAATCGGGTCCATATCTTGAAATTGATTCAAATTCATGACAACATTTGCAAAACTACTTCTCAATTCAATGAGTTTTGGTCTCCAATTCTTCTAAACGAAGCGATTTTCTATTCAATAATTTTATTAATTTATAATTACATTAATGTCTATTCTCAAAAAGCATTGGCTGGAAGCATAACTTTTATCCTTGACTTGATTATTGTTTTATTTTTTTTCTTGGTCTTCTTTTCAGCGGCTTCTGTAACAAAGAAGGTAGGTTTTAAGATATAATAGCATAAAATTGAATCCTCCTTTCATTGCTCATTTTACATTAAAGGCTAATAATTCACATGAACTGCTAAATGGAATTTATGCAAAAATGTCGCCAAAGGATAACAGTTTAATGAAGAGACTCAGATTCAATCACTATATTGTTAATAGATACACCGGTCCCTCCATTGGCTTCTATTGTGGATCACTCACTCCTATCACTTATTCAAAAACATTCAAAGTAACTGTAATTTGATTAAAATTGATTAAATTTAATCATGGTCTCTTTATAGGCATTTATTATAATAGTCATCCATTTTTTGGTGTTCTTACAAATCGATAGAGAATTTCGAAAAGTCAACAAATGAATTATAAGAACATATAGTAAATATTTAGTAAGTTAAAAATGTCAAATCATCAAGGACAACATAAATTACAAAATTTTCATTTCAATAATCAATAAATATTTAAGAGAAAAATAATTGATCTAAATTATGGAGGTGCAAACCTTTTGAGATTTAAAATGACCAGCAACATTTTTCAGAATTCCTCAATTTTCAAAAAATGAGTACCAATAAAATTTTTTAATAACGATTTAGGTCTGTTATTTTTAACCAAGACCCAAGTTGAGGCGAGAAAATCAAGATCAAACGGTGGAGCTCATAGATTAGTTGATTGATATTTATAATCATGTTATAATCATGTTTTGGCTTATCATCTTAAATAAAGACGTTTTCTGGAGACAATTTTATAAAAGTTGAAAATTTTTTTGAATTAATTTTCGGGTGGTCATTTCATTTAAATGTCCATAATTGCCCATAATATATCTGGTAAAATTATATACTCGCTCTTCTA